>JASANF010004271.1:0-13884 GCA_030248245.1 Trissonchulus sp. WLG1_4 | reverse complement strand
TGGATGGCTCGGTAAAAGCAATATAAATGTTAATTATGTATGGACATAAAAATGGCTGATTAGTTTCGGTTAACCCGCGTGAGATATGTACCTACCCGCCAAGTACAAATAAACACTTATAAGATCAAATAATAAATAGGTAGAACTATCAAAAGCTCGGTTTCAAATAATTCGTGAAAGTATTGAAAATGCATCTTTTTACATAGCTTTTGATTGCTGTTCATACAATTTCATAGGACTACTATTGATTCAAAAAGGCTAACATGGGTAGATGTGCTAATATTTGCGCTATATTGCCCTTTGCCCTTTTCCTCTCACCCTTTCAGCCCCAAAACTAAACTGAAACTCAGTTTAAACCCTTTGGGTGGATTTCACGAAGGTGGTTTTACTAAACCATTGGTTTTACCAAGAGTACATAATAGGGAAGAGTATGACACTCTTCCCTATCCTAGCTAATCGGCCCGGACGATGCTCCGGCCGAAATAGCGCTTTTACGCCTTGATTTATGACATGTCTTGATTTCAGGGGGGGACCCCCCCTCAAAACCGGGAAGTGTCTTGATTTCAGGGGGGGGGGTACCCCCCCCTCGTTTCAGCAGACTGCCAGCTCGAAATCGGTGGTGTCTTGATTTCAGGGGGGGTTCCCCCCCCCCCCCTTGTTTCATCAAACTTCCACGGTGTTTTATTGATTTCAGGGGGGGGGGTACCCCCCCTCGTTTCAGCACGTTACCAGCTCACCATAGATTTCATGCTGGCAGTGTGCTGAAACCAGGGGGGGGGGTACCCCCCCCTGAAATCAAGACACCACCGATTTCGAGCTGGCAGTCTGCTGAAACGAGGGGGGGGTACCCCCCCCTGAAATCAAGACACTTCCCGGTTTTGAGGGGGGGGTCCCCCCCTGAAATCAAGACATGTCATGATTCGAGGGGGGGGGTACCCCCCCCTGAAATCAAGGCGTAAAAGCGCTATTTCGGCCGGAGCATCGTCCGGGCCGATTAGCTAGGATAGGGAAGAGTGTCATACTCTTCCCTATTATGTACTCTTGGTTTTACGTACGTTTTGCATGATTTGCACGTAATTTCATTACGAAATATCGAATGATTCGTTACGAATTTCGTAGATTTTCTTAAACCATTGGTTTAACTCAGTTGATATTTCAGTAAAACAGAGACCTGCTGTGCTGCAGGTTTGAAATTTCAACTGAGCTAAACCAATGGTTTAAGAAAATCTACGAAATTCGTAACGAATCATTCGATATTTCGTAATGAAATTACGTGCAAATCATCCAAACGTACGTAAAACCAATGGTTTAGTAAAACCACCTTTGTGAAATCCACCCTTTACGTCGCAAGTAAACATCACTTTGTTTTATAAGGCTTAAAAAAGGTAGGCTAACTGTGACAGGTAGGTGGCGAAGGTGTCCAGGACTTATCGGCTTGACACGTTAACGTAGGTGAGCTCAGCATTCGGTAGCCA
This sequence comes from Trissonchulus sp. WLG1_4, assembly GCA_030248245.1. Taxonomy (NCBI): domain Eukaryota; kingdom Metazoa; phylum Nematoda; class Enoplea; order Enoplida; family Ironidae; genus Trissonchulus; species Trissonchulus sp. WLG1_4. The sequence goes on along the minus strand of JASANF010004271.1, from coordinate 12,409 downwards.
CTGTGGCAGGTATAAGTTGCTGTGGCTCCTTCAATTGCAGGATCACTGGTTTGCACATCAGCATTGCTGACGATCGGAGGTGGGTTGCACAGTTCTGAATAAAAAATGAGTAACAAATTGTCGTGAACAACGAAATGTCAGTAGAGAATAATTTAAAGTGATACTCAGGGTAATCGATTTTGACGAACAGCTTTTTTAACAACATTTTTCAGCACATTTTTTAGAAACAAATTTGCTCAAAATTGAAGGATACCTTTTTCAATATCCATACAGCGATTGAAATTATTTGAAAATTTTAAAATGCTTGTGTGGTCGAAAAAAAACTTTTGATTAGATATGAATACACGTTATACTTTCAAAGTGCATTTAGTAAGTTTTAACGTGTTAAACATGTCATTTCCTTGCAGGCAGGCTGAGTTATTACTACCGTTATTTTAATAGTACTCTGGAATTTTAATAGTAATATTAATATAAATAGGAGCCCCAAAAAATGTTTAATATAAATACTAATATTAATAGAACTGCGATTTTATTTTAATTTTAATATTAATATAATTAGCAAGTCGAATTTTTTTAATATTAATATTAATATAAGTAGCTTCTCTGATTTTGTTTTTAATATTAATATAAATAGAAGCGTCAATATTATTTTTAATATAAATACAAATGCAGTTTTCAAGCTAGAGTTCAGTACAACATAGCAAACTTACAATTTCCAGTGTTATACACAAGTAACATTGCTTGTCATTGACAAGATGACAGACTACTGACTGAGTTTTAAAGAACTATTAAAAATACTATTAAAAATAACGCCATTTTTAATATTGATAGTGCCAAAAAATTTTAATAGTAGTATCAATATAAATAGAGTACCCTATTTATAAATATAAATAGCCGCCCTAATTTATTTTTAATTAAATATCAATATAAATAGCACTGCTCAGTTATTTTTAATATTAATATTAATAAAATAATTAATATTAAAAGTATTTTTAATAACGATTTTTAATATTAATATTAATAATTACAAGTCTAGTGCGTCTAGTTTGGACTAATTCGACCAGTTTTATTCTTGTTGAATCTATTTTATTTTACATTTTCAGAATTTTATTTCAGAACACCAAATTTTCCAAAAAATTTGCCTAAATGCAATTAATTGTGCGTCTAATACAGTTGTGGCACGATTGATTTTAGCGTCATTTCAAAATAAATTGTCAGAGCTTACAAACATCGTCGTCGTCTAGCTCGGGCCATCCCGGGGCAGATACTTATTGACTGGCCAATTTCTAAATGACTTGCTCGTGCCCGTTTTCGAGAAATTGAAAGCGAAACTTAAAGTATTTGGCTGTGTGTCCACAAGTGCAGTCATAACTTTTTTGGAAAAACATTTGAGTTACCCAATCTTGCTAAGACACAAAAAACAGTTAAACAACTCCATAATAATCAATTTGACCTCAAACTGAAACTAATCAAACTTGCAGCTAAGACTACAGTTGACAGTTACACTATGTCGTAATTCTGCCGTTTGGTGTTAAGTTCTTTGGAGTGTTGAATCGAAATAGGACATCCGACATAGTGATTAATTTCAAATGTCAAATCTCACTCTCGAGTACTGTAATGGGGTGAGATTTTTTTTGAAACGTAAAAAACGTCAAAACTAGCCTTAATTTTACTTGTTTTAAAAAATTAAAAAGCCGTGCAATGATAAAATTTTATTGCGCATCTAGTGGTACAAAAATCTAGTTTCTACCATTTGCCGTTCCAAAGATATTATCGTTTTTATGTTTCTCATGAAAATAAGGATAGTATAATACATTTAATAAGTCTCGTGCGTCTAGTTTAGACTAGTTCGACCATGTCGTATATATTCAAGTTAAGTCTATTTATGTTACATTATTTCAAAAATGAGCAAAAAAATTTTAAATTTTGCCTAAATTCAATTGTTTTGGGATTTGATCACCTATGGTGTGATCTGTAGTAACAATCAGCCCCTTTGATGAAATCTTTCAGGGGCCATAACTTTTGATACGGTAATTGGAGATTGATAATTTTAACGTCATTTGAGAGGAAATGGTTAGAGCTTTCAAATGATGGGTGACATGGCCTTTAACTTGACGTAAAGCTTACGTCATAATTTAGAATTGGAAATTTAAACGTTTAAACGTGAATGGAATATGTCAAGTAAAGTATCATTCAAAAGAGCCTGCTGTTCTGAGTTGAAAGGCGTCAATTTTATGTTTTTACGTTAACGTTGAGGCAAGTTATGACGGTCTGAACATTTGAGAATTAAATGACACTATAGTGTCAGCTAACATTCGTCGTAGTAGATGTTCGAGCCCGAAAATGTCAGTATGGAAATTTTTCATTTTTTTTCAAGCCGGTTTAGCGGTTAAACGGTTTCCTTTACGAACTGACTTTGAATAGAAAAATTTTTGGCCACGCTGTCGGTTATCTGATAACGTAAAAATGACGTTTTTGCGTTGAGCCGATCCAGAGTTATTATCGTAATTATTTTTGAGCAAGAAAGTTTATATAGTATAGTAAGGTAATAGCGGTAGAAACAGCTATTAAAAAGTTATAACCGAAAAAGCTGATAATTTTTCGAAATTGGCAAAGTTTCAATTTATGTTGCTTACTTCTTTGGCATTTTCTGAATATTATGGGCTTAACATAATATTTCAGCCTTCACAATGATGTTTTCAAAAAAATCAAGTAGCTTAAGTGTTTGATTACATCGACAGAAATGATGCTACAGTACATATATACATTAAATCTGGTTTGAAAAAAATTTAGGTAAATAAGATTACGTTTACACTCCGGAATCAGTGACCACTGGCCATCAGTGCACAATACGTTTGGCTCGTTTGGGACTAATGCATATCCCGAATTGCAAGATATGGTCTGTGATTGCCCGGGGGGCAATGGATTTGCTGCTGCTGTCGCTTGGCCGTTTGGTACGATGGTAGTAACGGTGCAATATCCTAAAATACAGTTATTACTTCTATTGTGTCATATAATGCACTAGCGTAGTTGCAATGTCTAACTGTAACGTGTTGTAGCTGAACTGCTATGTTTTATGGTTACACTAATTTTATTTCTTTTAGGTCATGCGTATGTTTGTTTTCTGGCGCACCTTTATCTTAACTGTTTTAGATATATAACTTTTGCATTTTATAATAAAGACACATATGGTAACTATACAAAACTTTTGTGAGAAGATTAAAAATCCGCATGGTTTTAATAAGCGGAAGTAGATAAATCCGTTTAAAAAAATTTTGTTACGGATAAGACGTTTAAGATAAACGGAGACCATTTCGATAAAGAACTTAAACACAAAGTTTTGAAAATAAATAACTTTTTTACTCAAAATTATAAGCTCCAAAAAAATGCAAAATTTTAAGCGAAGAACTTAATCTGGAAACATTTTGGAGTTTAAGAAGTAATTATGTGTAACCGTATAACTTTTCCAATGAGGCTGTGGCCAAAAATGATCATACACATACATATAGTCATATATATATATATGTATTTACACCCATTTACCGCAAACTTCTGTCCGAATATCAAAGCTTGGCTTTTGACAAACAACTGGAAACGGTTTATCACAGTTGTAATCGTTTAAAGCCGGTGGTTGTACATGGGTGTAAACTTGGGCGCAGTCTTCATTGTTCTTAAGATCGTTTGGCTCGCCTTTAGCCCATATAAGGCCCTGCAGTTTGCATTGGGAATCCTCATGTGTTGCCCAAGTACCTTTAATATATTCAAATTAAATATTTTTCCCATCAATCCAATTTAAGTTTTCAAAATAAGATCTATACGTTAAGTGATTTAATTACAGATTCAACAACGTTCGCTTTGAAGTTATCGCTTTACCATGGACCAGTTTTTTATTGCAATTTACATTACATTATTAATAATTACGTATAAACACTAGAAGGACAGCTACTTTGCTTTTCATGACGTGAATTTTAACTTTACTACATTCAGTCTTAATTACAGCAAAAGATACAGCCCAGATACGAGCACAAAGGCTCAGTTTATTCCGCAGGCTCAGTGCACCACCATCAGACCAAATCGGACTGATACTTAAATTGACTGAAAATCGACTGACATAATTGAATAGGATACAATTTATCCCAAAAATAAAACATTGAGATACAAGCTATCTTAAGCAAAGTGATTCATATTCAAGCATACCAATGGCCAGGTAATAATGTCTATGTTGTGCACTGTGCAGTATGAAAAGGAATGAAACTAGAAGCAAGGGTTACCTTCTTGATGTCTATCTGTGGCTCCCATCCACGCCATGTTCATATTGCTGGTCACCCTGAAAAATAAAAAATATAGGAAATACCAAAAACATTAAATTCAATAATAGCTTTATTCTGTTTTACTTTTATTCAGAAAAGTTTGAATAAGTTTTCGTAAGCCTAAGCTTTTCAATTATGTTTGTGGGACTGTTTTACCTAGGTTCACATTTAGTGATTTATGATTTATTCGGACCAAGCCTGATAAAGGTTAAGAGTATGACAGGATGATGGATTTGATACTAAACTTTGGTGGAATAGACCCACTGAAAAGTTAGTTTTTCGAACTTAAATACTTAAATTGAATGAACATGAAAAGTTTTTGTTTGGGAGTTCAGGACATAACTATGTACTGACTTTTACGGAATTAACTTTTCTCGCAAAAGAGGAGAAGTACCTAACTTAGTAGTAATATGCAGGTCAATGTTAAGCGGCCATGCTAAATCCTTTTAGCCTGGCGATAGTTTAGGAATGGGTTTGGCCCAGAGATGCACGGGGGAATTGGCAAGGGGGGTGGTCACTAGTTTTGGCCATTTTTCGGCGATAGCCGAAAATTTTTCACAATTTGTTGATTTTCAATTAACCTTTGGAGTACTTTTTTGGCCGCAGGCAAAAATTTTTGCGATTTTTCTCTTTTTTGCGCATTTTTGGGTCACTTTTTTTACCAGCAGAGGGCGGGGGTGGGGGGTCGAGAGGGGGGTGCCGGATGTCTGATGCCGGATGTCTGAAAAGGGGGTGCCACTGCCGACCCCTCTCAGGGGGGGTGCATACTATACCCCCCTATGTGCATCTATGGTTCTGACAAAACTAAACACATCACAGTCTAACTAGTTTAGTCCGATAGGTCATTCCTACGTATGTAAGCCTCGGACTAAAATAAGTCCAATCCATTTTTAAACTGGTAAAAAACGGACATTAAGGGTGGAATTCTAGAAGGGTGATTAGCGAGTGACTAACTTAATCAGTCGCTAAACGTTCTTTCATTACGTTTTGTCATTACGAATTCTACACGCTGAGAATAGACTTGCCTGATGTCATTCTGCACGCGCGTTATTCTTTTAATCACTGACTAACTTAATCATCCTTCTAGAATTCCACCCTAAGTGTATTTGCCATAATCTATGTATCCTAAAATCAAATTCAGTTGATAACTCCTCTGGATAGATTTAGCACGATTGAACCTCAGCAGATTTATTATGAATAATAATTAAACTTATTCTATACCTAACCAAGTTCATGTCGTGCGCTGGACTTGTTCAGAGTCAGATCACCAACTTACATATAATCTATTATCTCCTGTAGATGAGCACTGTTAACAAAAACTGGTAATTGCAAGCCTTGATCTTTGCAAGTTTTGGAAGCATCGTTAAAATTTTGCTCAACATTCATGGCCTTCAGACAACCTCTCGACGTTGCAGAGAAACCGGCTGGACAAGTCGAGTCAACAGTTTTGGAGGAACACGCTAAAAGGAGACAATCGTTATTGTTTTGTTACCCTTATAGTTTTATAATTCGCGAAAATTAAACTACAAGGCCCCGTTGCAAAAAACTTTATCAAACTCTATCAGTAATAAATTATCAGTAACCAGTAAATTTTAATCAGTTATCAGTGTAGCGTTGCACAAAGTTTATCAGAAATTTACTGATAAATTTCAGTGCATTTTATACTGGATTGATGATTAAGTAAGTGCACTACGTCAATTCCACTTGTGCCTATTCTGAAGCCTGTTTCACACGATGTGGAAAAACGTGGGGAATCCCCACCTGGGGCGCTCCATGTGGCACCACATGGGGTGCCCCAAGGGGCACACCACGCGTTTTACCCATCGTGTGAAACAGGCTTTATCTTGGCGCTATTTGTTTGTTGGCAGTATTTGTACATATTTAATTATGTTAACTCTAAATATTGCAACTCAAACTATTCAGTTTTTTAAGTGACATGTGTAACAAGTTGGACTGACTTTGGGTTATAAACTAAATAACTTTTGAGTCCGTAATCATTGGATCAGAATGTGTAATACCAAGTCGCACTAACATGTCTTGGTGGAACTCATTGCAGTACTGTTAACGCACCTGCAAACTTAAAATTTACCAACCATTAATGCCAGCATGTCAGTAATAAACAGACGTGAAGGCCGTCCCGCATTTTACTCAGACTCTTTACAATTTCAGTCACTGGTCATTATTTCATTTTATTGAAATTAAAATTGGAAAAGTAACTTAACATACTGATTAATGGCATTCCAAATAAATAAATGTATATTTTTTGATATTTTTCCGCCTTTGAAGTTTGCTAGGATTAGTTTTCGGCAGAAATACACTTCTGAGTTTTGCTGAGATTAATTGTCAACTAATTATTTTCATTTTCAGTGTTTTGTGCAACAAGACATTTAGCGTTATTAGATTTAAGTCATTTACACTAAAGTTACCGCAATAGAGCCTCATATCCAGGAAATAGAACGTGTACCGAAGACTTTAATTCTCTTGCAACACTCACCCGATCCTTTAAGATCAGAAATTTTCTTATCAGATCAATCAAATCAGAACATTTATCAACAAGCTACAAGCTATTACTTTTTTTGCTATATTTTTTCATACAAATACTTTTGCAGATCGTGTCGAGTTCATAAAAACAAATCCAAACATTTTAAGTAGGTGATAATGGCGACCGACACAACTTACTTAGTACGAAAACGAAAACAGTCAGACAAATATGTGTCATTGCTGCACCGCTCGAAACATCAGAATGTCATAATCGATAGACTAAAAATTTTGAAAAAACAAAATTAGCAGCGTTTTTTATTAACTATACTTTTCGAAAGAATATTTTGCGTTTTATATTTCATGGTTGTACAATGATCTCGAGAATTTTCTGTTGTAGCTGTGGAGTGCCAGATCACTGCTACGCTTGGGCACCATTAGTTGGTGCATCTACTTGAATTAATACAATGTAGCGTAACGTATACTGCACCTACATATATATATGTATATATAATCTAGTGTTCGGATCGGTTCCGAACCTTCAAATCGGTTCCGGTTCTACTAACATCTTCGGTTCCGGTTTCGGTTCTAATCGGTTCCAGTGGAAGAGATCAGAACAATAATATAATCTATATTTAGAAATTTATTTGCAATTTAAAAAGAACAAGCAAAAGTTGAAAGAAATGAAGGTTTAAATTTTATTACTTAATCCAATGATAACTTTTAATGCACAACAAGCTCGATTGCTTAGATAAGAGATAAGATACAGATAAGATAAGTGTTTACCTACAGTAAGCGTGTCTGTTGTTGCGTTTAGTCACTCTTCAAGTTGATTTTCACACCGTTGAGTAACAATGCTGATGGCAACAGTGTTGTTGCGTTGAAAATTTCAAGGTTCCTTAAAGTTAAAAAATCGACTGCATACCTAAAATTTGCAGTTTATGTGCAGATGTAAATAACCAAAGCGTATGGATAAATAATGCATAAATATAAAAGAACCTAACTAAGTACAAACAATATACTGGTCATTAGTGGTCATTGTTCAGGCGTAATGCCGTACAAAGCGAAATGACTGTTTAAGGACAAGAAAAAGCCAAAAACAAGAAGTCTTGCAATTTTTGAATAAAAGGACAGAACAAAAAACTTATGAAAAAATTGTTCAACAAAAATCACAAAGAAATGAACTGAAAGATGTTGGACATCCGAAATTCATCCCTCAATAGTCCTGAAAAATATCAAATCAGAACACAAGAAATTTATAAAAATAAGTAAAAAGTTTTGAAAGACAAAAAAAACTGTCTTTAAATATATAGATACCTTATGACTTAGTTGTATTAATATGGCCTCAAATGGGAAAATCATTAAAAGTATTTCAACAAGTTCAACAACGTTTGAAGTTTTCGGTTTCAACCGTTGTGCTAACATTTTGGTTGGTTTGGTTATTTTATTCAACAGTTATTTTGGTTGAAATTTAGTTGGACATTGGAGTTAGGCAAGTTAACCAGATTTCTTTGGAGTTTTAAGCATGAAAGTTTTGCCAACAAACTGGCAGCTGCGTCAGCAATGTATGGAAATGAGTGCCTGTTTTGAAATTTTCAAACATTAAGTAAGCATAAGCAATTAACAAACGATTTTAATTTTAACAAAGCATGAAAAACTGCTGTTGCGTTTAACTTGATCATTTCATCGACGTTTCGGACTACACAATTACTAGGTAGGTTCGTGGTAAACACAAATCTCATGGACACTATGAGGACATGCCACCACTGCTATGTCAAGATGGGTTGACAAGGAACATTTAAAATTACACTGCTAACTTCCGCTCAGTTACAGGCTAAACTTGACTATCTCGTGCCGGTGTTTACTACTGTAACTTAATTGGAATTCAGTAACTTGGTGACCAGGACAAAAATGCCAAATCATTTTATTGTTCTCTGGGACTACCCATTAATCTAGCGCTCAGACGAGATCAACATAAGCATAGAACTGAACTGAATCGCAATCAAATGAACAAAAGCCATCGCTTTAGTGAATAGCTGTTAAAAAGTATATGAGCTAGAATTTTAGTTTGTTGATTAGGGTGTACGTCTGCTATGTCGATAATTGTGAGAAGGGGTGGTCATGCGAACAAGAGCAGGTTGCTTAGTTGGTGCATAGAAGATAGAACAACTGTGATGTAATTTGTGGTAAAGGCAGAACTAATGAGTGACCATTGAACACTTATCGTATTATACATCTGGTATTGACTGTCTATATAGGAAAGGAGAGACTTTCAGACAGCATCTAGTGAATCTACTAATTTGGTTCAGGAAAATGAATTATGGGATTGAACATATTTAATATGCCAAACTTTCAGGGTGGGTTTCACAAAAGTGGTTTTACCATTGGTTCAGCTCAGTTGAAATTTCAGCAAAACAGAAACCTGCTGCGCTGCAGGTTTGAAATTTTAACTGAGCTAAACCAATGGTTTAAGAAAATCTACGAAATTCGTAACGAATCATTCGATATTTCGTAATGAAATTATGTGATAATTATGCAAAACATACGTAAAACCAATGGTTTAGTAAAACCACATTTGTAAAATCCACCCTCAGATTCCGTGATGAAGTGCTGTAACACCGCTCACTCCGCCCTGACACTTCCCAAAAACGTCTGTTGGTTGACTACCAAAAAGGTTTACCACTGTTTGAATTAATAGTTTACTGAGTTTAAAAATTAATCGATACGGTTACAAATTGACTGCACAATGCGCTATGCCATGACTTCACAATGCGCTGTGCCAATCCACGTCTCATCGATCTGGATTAAATGGGTTTAAACCCAGATGAAATACGACGTAAATTAACAAACTAATCACTTTCAATCTTTAGAAATAAATATTGAACTACTGACTTTTTCAATTCACTGAAAAAATCTATCTCCGCTGTTTTACGTGACCGAATCTCGAAATAAAACTTTAGGCGCGCAGATTTGATGTAGAACCAACTACATATTTTACGGTAGAATAGGACCCTGAATGCAAGAAATTCAACAACTTACAAACAACCAAACAATCAAACTACAAACTCCTTGACGACTAATTTAAAGCTGACTGAATTTCAACTCCAATCTTGTTACACCACCCATTGTTTATAATGGTATCCCGTGTCCTAGGTATACCTAATGCTAAATCTAGTGTCAGTTGTCCATACTTTAGCGATGGCTTTATTCGAGAAAAAACTATGACTATGTTTCCAATTGATAATTTACTGTGCTGTTGTGAACCGCTACCTACCTGAAAACCTTACATATCAATGTTACAGTTAGCACTTATTATATATTAAACAGCTGGTTTTTTGTAAAAAACCCATTCAGTCCCTCAAACCAATTTCGACAAGGTTTCAAAGTTCACGCAAACGGGCAACCGGCACTGTCCCGCAAACCAGCACAGCAGGAAATAAAATGTATACATACTATAAACAATAAACCTTATTTTACACAATCAAGTAGCAGCTATTAGTTCAAATTCCTCAACTCTAAAGTGTTAGTATAATTTATCATAATTTATTCCAACCACACTTGTAGTCCACTGTATCCGACACAAAAAATTGTCCTGCAAACGGAAACTTATCGTATTCTTTCTCATTTCATTTCAAATGACAATAAACCTACTTCACTTTTTTTAAGCATATATTTTAAGTCCCAAATTTTCTACAAAGTGGTTCCGCATCCGATTCATTGAGTTTTTATTAACGCATCAAAATGTCTTCCACATGTTAGATAGTGGGAAAACTGTCATATCAATAAGTAGTTAACCCTGCAGTTGCAGACTCCCCGTTAACGTCAAGCAAATTTTACGCGCGTACTTGAGTAGTTCTATGGGCAAACGGCCGACAGTTTTTCCAGCGCAACGGGCTCCTTTTTTTACTAAAATACTATTGTACTTGGCAGCGCAAAAAGATATGAAAATAAAAGATAGCGTTTCACATAATTGACTAGAACTGACAACACTCAACCCTAGCCCCATCACCAAACCTAATCAGCTAGCCGTCCAGAATTTATATCATAATATCCCTTATAGGTACTTTACATATAACGAAAAGTTTGTTTTAAAATTAAAGCAAATTGACACTCTTAAATCCTGAAGTGCTGTCGACAAAGGAAAATTCATTGTGGTGATACAATGTTTCACAAACATTGCAAAATATTTTAACTCCTAACTTTAACGAAATTTCTAATGATAAATTTTGTTTTCGGTTTCAAGCACAGCTGTTAGCGACTAGCGTGTTAATTCTGTCGAATAGTAAAAACTTTCAATTAGCAAAAACTACGTAGCAGTGACCAGGCATGTTTTTGCAGCTTACATTGTGTACAAGCCTGTTTTCTCTGTTACGCCTTGTCCAACACTTGCTTTTCGTTTATTTGTTTGTCTATTTGTTTGCTTTTAAAAAAGTTTTTGTTTTGCTGTTATTATTTGGCAGTCATTTGGAAATCATTTGGCACATTTTGGCACTGAACCTTATCTCCACAAAATTTGTGTGTAGTATCGATGCTGCGTACTGAGAAAAGTTAAATAACTTATTGCGTTAAACAAAAGACGAGCAGAAAAACTGATTTTCTTTTATGTTATCAGTAAAATCTTTGAAAAGCTAATTTTCCTTCCTTGCCTTGGCAAATTTTCACTTTCACATTTTGTGCCTTGACGTGTTCAGCTATATGTCATTTCGCTTTTGGAACATTTTACTATCAAACGTCATAAAATGCGCGTGCGCACCTCACGTTTAAAGTAATTAGAAAAATGCAAGGTTACTAACGTTCCCTCACTTGTGTATTCTTTTTCTATGTTGGAATTATTTTTTTTCAATTTTTTTCATTCAATTGTTAAAACGAGTATATTGATACAATCGTTTCACTGACAAAAGTATTAGGGGAAGCAGGCCCCAAAGGAAGCAGTGGTTCCTTTGCTGAGTGAATGTGGCTACAGTTATAAATAGCTACATACATATATTAACTTATTATAAATATTAACTTACTAAAACAAATTTCTTGGCTATGTTTTAGAACTTGGCTATTACACTGGTCAGTAGTCACTATTTAAATATCATTAAATCAATTGATTCTGGCCAAAATGGTGCCAATTACTAAAATTTCATGTGATATCCGTGCTTCAGGGTTTTCGCTTGCAAACAAATGTTTTACAACAGTTTTTGGTAGACCCAATGATTGGATATGCGAAAGAAGTAGAAGTTTCATGCAATTTTTTCAATTATTTTTTCGCTGCCAAAAGTTGGTACTTTACTACACGTTTGACTCTGCCGCTGCTTAAAATTACAATAAAAACAATACTTATAAACCTGTCTAAGGATGTGATAACTGATAACCTGGCCGATATTATTTCTAGAATTCTAGAATAAATTGCTTTTTTTAAAGCAGTTATTTGATGAATCAGCTAAATGGTTTGCAACGTTTCAAAAACTAAAATTCCTATCACTTATGAACTGTAGTACAGTTTTCAATAGAGTGCGGGATGTGTCATAGCTTCTGACTCATTTTGTGCAGGACTGTGCAGAATCAACCTGTTACCTATGGTATGTACGTTTCATTTAATTGCATTTATTATTGCATTTGACTTTGATTTATGC
>JASANF010004270.1:0-33199 GCA_030248245.1 Trissonchulus sp. WLG1_4 | reverse complement strand
GGGTGTACTATAACTAGTTTTAGTATAACAGGCTTGTACTAAAAATCCGAGTTTTAGTAAGCGGGTGTACTATAACTAGTTTTAGTATAACAGGCTTATACTAAAAATCCGAGTTTTAGTAAGTGGGTGTACTATAACTAGTTTTAGTATAACAGGCTTATACTAAAAACCCGAGTTTTAGTAAGCGGGTGTGCTATAACTAGTTTTAGTATAACAGGCTTATACTAAAAATCCGAGTTTTAGTAAGCGGGTGTACTATAACTAGTTTTAGTATAACAGGCTTATACTAAAAATCCGAGTTTTAGTAAGCGGGGGGGGCGCAAAAAAATTTGTTCAGACGGGTGTGCTATAACTAGTTTTAGTATAACAGGCTTATACTAAAAATCCGAGTTTTAGTAAGCGGGGTACTATAACTAGTTTTAGTATCGGCAAATCCGAGTTTTTAGAAGCAGGGATCTGTTTATCTAACAGTTTAGAAACAGGCTTATACTAAAAATCCGGAGTTCAGAAAGCGGGTGTACTATAACTAGTTTTAGTATAACAGGCTTATACTAAAAATCCGAGTTTTAGTAAGCGGGTGTACTATAACTAGTTTTAGTAAGGCTTACACCGTTTTAGGCGGGTGTCAACAGTTTAGTATAACAGGCTTATACTAAAAATCCGAGTTTTAGTAAGCGGGTGTACTATAACTAGTTTTAGTATAACAGGCTTATACTAAAAATCCGAGTTTTAGTAAGCGGGTGTACTATAACTAGTTTTAGTATAACAGGCTTATACTAAAAATCCGAGTTTTAGTAAGCGGGTGTACTATAACTAGTTTTAGTATAACAGGCTTATACTAAAAATCCGAGTTTTAGTAAGCGGGTGTACTATAACTAGTTTTAGTATAACAGGCTTATACTAAAAATCCGAGTTTTAGTAAGCGGGTGTACTATAACTAGTTTTAGTATAACAGGCTTATACTAAAAATCCGAGTTTTAGTAAGCGGGTGTACTATAACTAGTTTTAGTATAACAGGCTTATACTAAAAATCCGAGTTTTAGTAAGCGGGTGTACTATAACTAGTTTTAGTATAACAGGCTTATACTAAAAATCCGAGTTTTAGTAAGCGGGTGTAAGTTTTAGTATAACAGGCTTATACTAAAAATCCGAGTTTTAGTAAGCGGGTGTACTATAACTAGTTTTAGTATAACAGGCTTATACTAAAAATCCGAGTTTTAGTAAGCGGGTGTACTATAACTAGTTTTAGTATAACAGGCTTATACTAAAAATCCGAGTTTTAGTAAGCGGGTGTACTATAACTAGTTTTAGTATAACAGGCTTATACTAAAAATCCGAGTTTTAGTAAGCGGGTGTACTATAACTAGTTTTAGTATAACAGGCTTATACTAAAAATCCGAGTTTTAGTAAGCGGGTGTACTATAACTAGTTTTAGTATAACAGGCTTATACTAAAAATCCGAGTTTTAGTAAGCGGGTGTACTATAACTAGTTTTAGTATAACAGGCTTATACTAAAAATCCGAGTTTTAGTAAGCGGGTGTACTATAACTAGTTTTAGTATAACAGGCTTATACTAAAAACCCGAGTTTTAGTAAGCGGGTGTACTATAACTAGTTTTAGTATAACAGGCTTATACTAAAAATCCGAGTTTTAGTAAGCGGGTGTACTATAACTAGTTTTAGTATAACAGGCTTATACTAAAAATCCGAGTTTTAGTAAGCGGGTGTACTATAACTAGTTTTAGTATAACAGGCTTATACTAAAAATTCGAGTTTTAGTAAGCGGGTGTACTATAACTAGTTTTAGTATAACAGGCTTATACTAAAAATCCGGGTTTTAGTAAGCGGGTGTACTATAACTAGTTTTAGTATAACAGGCTTACTAAAACTAGTTTTGTGTTCTAAAACTAGTTTTGGTATAAGCCCAAATTTAGTTTAGTTTTATTTATAGTATATCGCTCGGAAATTAGTTTAGTTTTGATACAGTCATAGCATAGCGGCCTCAATTAGTTTAGTTTTAGTTATCGTTATTCATCTTTTATTGATTGATATGAACTACAATGGAATATTTCTTCGTGTTGTTTCCTATTATTGTACAACTATGATGTGTTTGATTTTAGTTTGAAGAACCGTTATAAACATTCACCTGTTTTTTGTACTTTTTTCTTACAAGTTTGAGCATGAGACTGCTGTTTCTTAAGATTACGATTTTGTTAGTTGTGCGGTTGTTTTTTTGAAATCAATTGTGATGATTTAGATATGTAGCCTAAATATGTACAGTAAAGACATTTATAAAGAGTGTTTCTAAAAGATAATGAACACGGAACTAAGTTACACGAAAAATGTGCCGTAAGATACGTGCAGTCATAACTCATAAGCTAACATTTTTGAAGATATTATGACAAACATAATGAAAATAGCATTACAACAAAAAACAGGATTGTGCAAAAAATGTTTGTCACGCAGAGGCAATTGAAGATGATGAAATAGGCTGGACTATAACAATAACATTTACTATTCGTAATTTATTATCCATGGAACATTTACCGTTGCTGTCGGCTCCTAAGACAGCAGGCTAAACGAATAATATGCATACTGATTTCATTTTTTAAGTTTATACAGTACTACTGGTAAACAAACTTAGTTGGTAAACTTAATAAGTAAACAAGCACGTTTTGCGAGTAAAGTTTAACCTGTCTTTACATGGGGAAAAAGTTTCTCAGAACCTGTTCCCACCAAGCTAGAAATGCTCCCCGGGGTCGACTTAGTGGGTGAAATCGAAATCGCGGCTCGATTCGAGCAACTTCGAGCAAAAATGGCCGATTTCAAAAGTGACCTTATTTGTGAGTATTTTTAAAAAATTCTTGTTTCAGAAGCTTCAGCAGGTCGAGACGAGTCGATTGACCCATGAGGGAACCAAATCGGACCAGGAATCGCTGTGTTATGGCCATGTTCCCTCGTGTTCCCTATGTTCCCTCATGTTCCCTGGTGTTCCCCCGCGCTCCCCGTTGATATTTTGGGCTGGATTTTTGCATGCGGGGGTTATTTTGCACGCTGCGTCCAGCTGACCCCAAGGGAACACGATCTGAGAACTAAAATTATGTTCCCCCGTGTTCCCCCATGTAAAGATTGAAAATGTGCCAATATAGGCACAAAATCAATCTTTTCATGAAATTTTTTTTCGAATTTCTGGAAATAAATGTCACAGACAGAACAAGCACATCAAGGGGAGTAATTTGCGCTATAAGGGAACCAAATCGGTCAAGTAATCGCTGTGTTATGGCCTTGTTCCCTCGTGTTCCCTCTGTTCCCTCTGTTCTCCGGCTGTTCTACCGTCCTCCCCGTTCATATTTTGAGCTGGATTTTTGCATGCGGGGGTTATTTTGCACGCTACATGCACCTAACCCCAAGGGAACACGATCTGAGCACTAAAAATATGCTCCCCCATGTTCCCCCCGTGCACCCCATGTAAAGATTGAAAATGTGCCAATATAGGCACAAAATCAATCTTTTCATGAAATTTTTTTTTCGAATTTTTGGAAATAAATGGCACAGACAGAACAAGCACATCAGGGGGAGTAATTTGCGCTATAAGGGAACCAAATCGGTCCAGTAATCGCTGTTTTATGGACTTTTTAAATTTTGCTCCCTGCCTGCTCCCTCGATTTGGAAATTTTGGTTGGCCATAATATTGCACTCAGATGAGATATGGGGTTCCCGCGCGAGCACAGAGGTCCCCGAGCGCTCGCGAGCATTTTTTGCTATGAGGGAACGCGAATCTTCAATTTTTGGGGCAGTTATGGGGCTTGTTCCAAATATGGCACAGCCCCATAATTAGCCCCACAGATGAGATATGGGGCTCCCGCGCGAGCAAATAGGTCCCCAAGCGCCCGCGAGCATTTCTAGCTATAAGGGAACACAAATCTTCAATTTTTGGGGCAGTTATGGGGCTTGTTCCTAATATGGCACAGCCCCATAATTTGCCCCACAGTTGAGATATGGGGTTCCCCCGCGAGCACATAGGTCCCTGAGCGCCCGCGAGCATTTCTAGCTATAAGGAAACAAAAATCTTCAATTTTTGGGGCAGTTATGGGGCTTGTTCCAAATATGGCACAGCCCCATGTAAAGATTGAAAATGTGCCAATATAGGCACAAAATCAATCTTTTCACGAAATTTTTTTTTCAATTTTTTGGAAATAAATGGCACAGACAGAACAAGCACATCAGGGGGAGTAATTTGCGCTATAAGGGAACCAAATCGGTCCAGTAATCGCTGTTTTATGGACTTTTTAAATTTTGCTCCCTGCCTGCTCCCTCGATTTGGAAATTTTGGTTGGCCATAATATTGCACTCAGATGAGATATGGGGTTCCCGCGCGAGCACATAGGTCCCCAAGCGCCCGCGAGCATTTCTAGCTATAAGGGAACACAAATCTTTAATATTTGGGGCAGTTATGGGGCTTGTTCCAAATATGGCACAGCCCCATAATTAGCCCCACAGATGAGATATGGGGCTCCCGCGCGAGCAAATAGGTCCCCAAGCGCCCGCGAGCATTTCTAGCTATAAGGGAACACAAATCTTCAATTTTTGGGGCAGTTATGGGGCTTGTTCCTAATATGGCACAGCCCCATAATTTGCCCCACAGTTGAGATATGGGGTTCCCCCGCGAGCACATAGGTCCCTGAGCGCCCGCGAGCATTTCTAGCTATAAGGAAACAAAAATCTTCAATTTTTGGGGCAGTTATGGGGCTTGTTCCAAATATGGCACAGCCCCATGTAAAGATTGAAAATGTGCCAATATAGGCACAAAATCAATCTTTTCACGAAATTTTTTTTTCAATTTTTTGGAAATAAATGGCACAGACAGAACAAGCACATCAGGGGGAGTAATTTGCGCTATATGGGAACCAAATCGGTCCAGTAACCGCTGTTTTATGGACTTTTTAAATTTTGCTCCATGGCTGCTCCCTCGATTTGGAAATTTTGGTTGGCCATAATATTGCACTCAGATAAGATATGGGGTTCCCGCGCGAGCACAGAGGTCCCCGAGAGCTCGCGAGCATTTTTTGCTATAAGGGAACGCAAATCTTCAATTTTTGGGGCAGTTATGGGGCTTGTTCCAAATATGGCACAGCCCCATAATTAGCCCCACAGATAAGATATGGGGTTTCCGCTCGAGCACGTAGGTTCCGGAGAGCTTGCGAGCATTTCTAGCTAAAAGGGAACACAAATCTTCAATTTTTGGGGCAGTTATGGGGCTTGTTCCTAATATAGCACAGGCCCATAATTTGCCCCACAGATGAGATATGGGGTTCCCCCGCGAGCACATAGGTCCCCGAGCGCCCGCGAGCATTTCTAGCTATAAGGGAACAAAAATCTTCAATTTTTGGGGCAGTTATGGGGCTTGTTCCAAATATGGCACAGCCCCATAAATAGCCTCACAGATGAGATATTGGGTTCCCACGCAAGCAAATAGGTCCCCGAGTGCCCGCGAGCATTTCTAGCTATAAGGAAACACAAATCTTCAATTTTTGGGGCAGTTATGGGGCTTGTTCCAAATATGGCACAGCCCCATGTAAAGATTGAAAATGTGCCAATATAGGCACAAAATCAATCTTTTCACGAAATTTTTTTTTCAATTTTTTGGAAATAAATGGCACAGACAGAACAAGCACATCAGGGGGAGTAATTTGCGCTATATGGGAACCAAATCGGTCCAGTAACCGCTGTTTTATGGACTTTTTAAATTTTGCTCCATGGCTGCTCCCTCGATTTGGAAATTTTGGTTGGCCATAATATTGCACTCAGATAAGATATGGGGTTCCCGCGCGAGCACAGAGGTCCCCGAGAGCTCGCGAGCATTTTTTGCTATAAGGGAACGCAAATCTTCAATTTTTGGGGCAGTTATGGGGCTTGTTCCAAATATGGCACAGCCCCATAATTAGCCCCACAGATAAGATA
The DNA here is from genome assembly GCA_030248245.1 of Trissonchulus sp. WLG1_4. Lineage (NCBI taxonomy): Eukaryota > Metazoa > Nematoda > Enoplea > Enoplida > Ironidae > Trissonchulus > Trissonchulus sp. WLG1_4. The sequence goes on along the minus strand of JASANF010004270.1, from coordinate 27,238 downwards.
TGGGGTTTCCGCTCGAGCACGTAGGTTCCGGAGAGCTCGCGAGCATTTCTAGCTAAAAGGGAACACAAATCTTCAATTTTTGGGGCAGTTATGGGGCTTGTTCCTAATATGGCACAGCCCCATAATTTGCCCCACAGATGAGATATGGGGTTCCCTTGCGAGCACATAGGTCCCCGAGCTCTCGCGAGCATTTTTGGCTATAAGGGAACACAAATCTTCAATTTTTGGGGCAGTTATGGGGCTTGTTCCAAATATGGCACAGACCCATAAATAGCCTCACAGATGAGATATTGGGTTCCCACGCAAGCAAATAGGTCCCCGAGTGCCCGCGAGCATTTCTAGCTATAAGGAAACACAAATCTTCAATTTTTGGGGCAGTTATGGGGCTTGTTCCAAATATGGCACAGCCCCATAAATAGCCTCACAGATGAGATATGGGGTTTCCGCTCAAGCACGTAGGTCCCGGAAAGCTTGCGAACATTTCTAGCTATAAGGGAACACAAATCTTCAATTTTTTGGGCAGTTATGGGGCTTGTTCCAAATATGGCACAGCCCCATAATTTGCCCCACAGATGAGATATCGAGTTCCCGCGCGAGCACATAGGTCCCTGAGCGCCCGCGAGCATTTCTAGCTATAAGGAAACAAAAATCTTCAATTTTTGGGGCAGTTATGGGGCTTGTTCCAAATATGGCACAGCCCCATGTAAAGATTGAAAATGTGCCAATATAGGCACAAAATCAATCTTTTCACGAAATTTTTTTTTCAATTTTTTGGAAATAAATGGCACAGACAGAACAAGCACATCAGGGGGAGTAATTTGCGCTATATGGGAACCAAATCGGTCCAGTAACCGCTGTTTTATGGACTTTTTAAATTTTGCTCCATGGCTGCTCCCTCGATTGGAAATTTTGGTTGGCCATAATATTGCACTCAGATGAGATATGGGGTTCCCGCGCGAGCACAGAGGTCCCCGAGCGCTCGCGAGCAATTTTTGCTATAAGGGAACGCAAATCTTCAATTTTTGGGGCAGTTATGGGGCTTGTTCCAAATATGGCACAGCCCCATAATTAGCCCCACAGATGAGATATGGGGTTTCCGCTCGAGCACGTAGGTTCCGGAGAGCTCGCGAGCATTTCTAGCTAAAAGGGAACACAAATCTTCAATTTTTGGGGCAGTTATGGGGCTTGTTCCTAATATGGCACAGCCCCATAATTTGCCCCACAGATGAGATATGGGGCTCCCGCGCGAGCAAATAGGTCCCCAAGCGCCCGCGAGCATTTCTAGCTATAAGGGAACACAAATCTTCAATTTTTGGGGCAGTTATGGGGCTTGTTCCTAATATGGCACAGCCCCATAATTTGCCCCACAGTTGAGATATGGGGTTCCCCCGCGAGCACATAGGTCCCTGAGCGCCCGCGAGCATTTCTAGCTATAAGGAAACAAAAATCTTCAATTTTTGGGGAAGTTATGGGGCTTGTTCCAAATATGGCACAGCCCCATGTAAAGATTGAAAATGTGCCAATATAGGCACAAAATCAATCTTTTCACGAAATTTTTTTTCAATTTTTTGGAAATAAATGGCACAGACAGAACAAGCACATCAGGGGGAGTAATTTGCGCTATATGGGAACCAAATCGGTCCAGTAACCGCTGTTTTATGGACTTTTTAAATTTTGCTCCATGGCTGCTCCCTCGATTGGAAATTTTGGTTGGCCATAATATTGCACTCAGATGAGATATGGGGTTCCCGCGCGAGCACAGAGGTCCCCGAGCGCTCGCGAGCAATTTTTGCTATAAGGGAACGCAAATCTTCAATTTTTGGGGCAGTTATGGGGCTTGTTCCAAATATGGCACAGCCCCATAATTAGCCCCACAGATGAGATATGGGGTTTCCGCTCGAGCACGTAGGTTCCGGAGAGCTCGCGAGCATTTCTAGCTAAAAGGGAACACAAATCTTCAATTTTTGGGGCAGTTATGGGGCTTGTTCCTAATATAGCACAGGCCCATAATTTGCCCCACAGATGAGATATGGGGTTCTCCCGCGAGCACATAGGTCCCCGAGCGCCCGCGAGCATTTCTAGCTATAAGGGAACAAAAATCTTCAATTTTTGGGGCAGTTATGGGGCTTGTTCCAAATATGGCACAGCCCCATAATTTGCCCCACAGATGAGATATCGAGTTCCCGCGCGAGCACATAGGTCCCTGAGCGCCCGCGAGCATTTCTAGCTATAAGGAAACAAAAATCTTCAATTTTTGGGGCAGTTATGGGGCTTGTTCCAAATATGGCACAGCCCCCAAAATGAATCTTTTCATAATTTTTTTTCAAATTTTTGGAAATAAAGGGCACAGACATAACAAGCACATCAGGGGGAGTAATTTGCGCTATAAGGGAACCAAATCGGTTCAGTAATCGCTGTTTTATGGACTTTATATAACTTTTTTATGGACTTTTTATAAAGGAGCAAAATTGGTCAAGTAATCGTTGTTTTAAATACATTTTAACTTTAGACGTACTCTTTAGATTTTTGCTCCCGGGCAGGTTCAAGTTTAGCTTTAATACAATTTAATACATTTATTTTAATACGTTTAATTTTATACAGCCAAGGGCTCACACTGGGCGACTGTACAATACTAACTACCCATCACCGCACCTTCTGCGCTTAACGAGAGCGTTGAGTTTTTTCTAAGATGCGATGGCCCTTCTTCGCTCTCGCAACAGTGTTCTTTTCTCAATAATATTTGAATTAAATGAAAATGAAAGAGTAATAGACATGGTAATAAAAAGAAACGGAACAATTAAAACTGAAATCATTACTGTTTTCGACTAAATTTTCACTCAGATAATTCGTTTGTTTAATTAATTTTTGACTGAACTTAGTTGAAAATACTGAAAAAATACTAAAAATAAAAAAACAATACCACAAGAGGTCCCTGCCGAACCCATAGACCACATAAGTGGTCGGAACATCAGATCGAATCCCATGGTATTGTTTCAAAAAAGTTAAGCGAAAAAACTTTACAGCTAAAAATTTTGAATGAATACACAGAAAACGCCACATGGTATCGTGGTATCATTGAATTAATTCGTTAATTAATAACTATTAATTGTTCCAAAAATATATTGTCAAACAGAATTGTCGAATTAAACAAACATATAATAACAGACAATACAAAATACAAAGATCGGATTAGAAAAGAACACTGTTGGCGCTTATATAAGACTACACTCAAACTATAATACGTTTAATTTTAATTTAATAGGCGTTTTTATCTTCTTAAAAATTCTACTTTTACATATTTTCTACGCTGCTGATTATATAACAAAATATTCAATTTTTTGAAGGGAAACAAACATACATACACATACAAAAGGCAAGAAGAAGACTGTCACAAGAAATTTATTTTTTTCCTTTTATGTTTTTTTTCCTTTTTTTCTTTTTTTTCTTTTTTCTTTTTTTTTCTCTTTTTTTTATTTTATTAGTTTTTTTTTATTGTCAATTTAAACATTTACAAGTGTTTGTCGTTTACACACATTTACATGTCGAAAGAAAACTTATTTACATATTTACATTTAGGTACAGGTTTTGTCGTCTGAAAATCGTCAATGTCAAAAGAAACATTATTTACATATTTACAATTTTATGTACAGGTTTTGTCGTTGAAAATCGTCAAATGTCGAATCGTCGTCAATAAAAATAGTCAAATGTCAGAAAAATATTTACAAATGTACAGACTCTGTCATTTAACACGAAAATAAATAAATAAATAATATATTCATTGCATACAGTATCACAGAAGACTATCACGCAGGGAGGTTAACAGTTTGCCAAGCACGTTGTTGCCACTGAAGTCAGGGTTGTCGAAAAGCCTAGCCCAGGTTCTGCCGGCTCCCCAAAAGCTGTCATCCGATGCTTCCACAAATGTGCCCTTCCTGAGCCTGGTATCGGTGAGAATCCGCTTCAGGTCGCCGTTCTGGGTGAACTTCGCTCGCAGTGCCCGCTGAAACAGGATGACTTCTACTTCACTATTTCATTTCACTATTGTTATTGTTTTTTACAACAAAATTGACGCCGCTTTTGTTGTTTTTTTAATTTTTTAATGACGATAATGTTTTTTAATATTCATTCCAACATTTCAACAAATACAGAGGTAAGTACCTGCAAATAGTAATTCAACCAAGTACTAGTTGCAAAATGGGTTCAATCAGTTCAATGGGTTTTATTAATTGTGTGGAATTAATTGAAAAATTTGGTTTAAATAACTTTACATTTTCATATAATTCACCATTCATTATTTAAAGTGAGTTTATTTTCATCATTGCATTTTTTACCTCCATAATGGCCGTTTTGCATGCGTCCCAAGCAACTTTGTTGCCAGACTTCTCGAAAGGTTTCGCGTAACTCTTGCACGAGCTCCCGTTGTGATAGCCAAGGATGGTCTTCGCAGCGTGGGCGTCCTTCAACACACAAACTTTTGCATAAGTGTAATATTGTTCAACACAGTTAAACTCAATACCATCCAGAGTAAATTTACACTTATACATATTAGAAAACACGCTAAGTTTGGTGTAAAACAAAAAATACCGACGACGCTGGTGTTTTAGAACCATACAAAAACAAGAATTTGTAACCTGCCGACCCAAATATTCCATCCGTCGTCGTAACAAAAAACGAAAATTGCCCGAGTTGGTGGTGGACAGGTCGCTGTGATTAAAAAAATCAAACAACGAACAAAAATGCTCATATAGTCCCGGAAAAAAGGTCAACTCAACTCTGGGGTTGTACTGGCTCAGTTGAAACCAGCTGAATGTGACTTCAGAAGGCACAACCGACTGAACCGCCATACGGATGATCCGACAGAGTAGCTCCTTTCCCCGGAAACTAAAGTGCAGTTTGTCGTTGCGATACTTCAGGGCATACGGCTTGAAAACTCTATAAATATTACGTTATACGTTATCAATCAATTAATAATTATGAAAACGTTAATATTGTATAATCGGATTAAATAAAAATAAAATAAAATATTAAAGTTAAATCTGTTATATACTAATTGTTATACTATTAGTGTTATACTATTACTACATAATGAACATTATAGAAAGCATTCATAAATGATTAATGTCTCTTATTTTTCCTATGTTTATTCAACATTAGTATAGATGCTATGCTTTTATTTAAATGTTCGTTATTATACCCTTTGCTATTCTTCGATGCTTTTGACAGGTATCCAAACATCCAGCGAATATCCTTGACTGAAGCAGTAGTAGGCGGGCACCAACGCAGCAACACGTCATTTGCCAGGTTCAGGTACCGCTGGAGCTGGATACTGCCTGTTAAGAAGTAAAAAACGCATGTGTAACTTAAGAGTTTTTAAATGTGTACATTTGAACATAACCTACTATCACCAACACTGTTACATAATGCTGTTTTAAAATGCTGTAAATAATTATTCCTTCAGACTGTCGAGCAGACTTGGAACCCTTGCGGGACAGATCGTTGGTCGCCGCGAGCACCACAACAATGTTGTAGCAACTCGTCACCAGCATCTAAATTATAAAAAAGTAAACTAATGACATTATAAAATTAATTATATTATAATAAATAAATCAAATGATTAATAATTTTAATATAACTGATTTTAATAATGATGCAGTAATTGAGATACTTATTATACAAGATTTATATGATAAAATGCTATTAAATTGTACACATAAGTCATCAAATCTCACCACACGAAGGAAGGCAAGGACTTGAGCAAATCTCCAGCCAGGTTTGGGAAAAACATCCGCACCTGGCAAAGCGAGCGCACTGACCAATGAGTCACCAAATACAGCAATCTTCTGCATTCTAAAACATATTGGCAAACGTGATACTTGTTTTTATAGGCCAAACATATATCCAACATTGTTTGCGTTTATTTTTTCTGCTGTTTTGATAATATTTAATGACGCAATTAACTGGTAATATTTTTTACTTCTCAAACATTTTTCCACATTCTATGTTTTGAGTCTTTGTCGATTTTTTTGACAAAATACAGTTTCTAAAGAAACCTTAATAGGGATGTAGTGAACCTTTTTTTTAATAGAACACCTGAGATGCAGAACCCTTATGCACATTTTTTCGATCGCATTTTTTGTGTTTAAAAATTGAAAGGATCAAAAATTATTTACACTATTTTTTTATCCATTTTTTACTTCTTTAACAACAATTTTTACATTATTTAAAGATTTTGAGCTTAATTTGAAAGTGCAACTTCGAGAGAGACTTTAGTAGGGATAATAGTGAACATATTTTTAATAGAGCACATTGAAAGAACTACAACACTTATGCACTTGTTTTTTGAGGTTATTTGAAATTTGAAAGTGCAACTTCGAGAGAGACTTTAGTAGGGATAATAGTGAACATATTTTTAATAGAGCACATTGAAAGAACGACAACACTTATGCACTTGTTTTTTGAGGTTATTTGAAATTTGAAAGTGCAACTTCGAGAGAGACTTTAGTAGGGATAATAGTGAACATATTTTTAATAGAGCACATTGAAAGAACGACAACACTTATGCACTTGTTTTTTGAGGTTATTTGAAATTTGAAAGTGCAACTTCGAGAGAGACTTTAGTAGGGATAATAGTGAACATATTTTTAATAGAGCACATTGAAAGAACTACAAAACTTATGCACTTGTTTTTTGACAAAGTACAATTTCGGAAGAAACTTTAATAGAGATATAGTGAAGCTATTTTTAATAGAGCACATTGAAGGAAGTACTATGCTTATTTTTTTAAGTTTTTTTTAATTTATTTTTTGATAAAGTACAATTTTGAAAGAAACTTTAGTAGATATATAGTGAAGTTATTTTTAATAGAGCATTGTAGGAAGTACAACACTTATTCATAATTTTTTGAGGTTTTGGGTTTTGTTATGAAAATTTGTTTAATTTTTCAATTTTTATACAAAAATTATACAAGAAGTATTATTTGTTTGTTGAAGATGTAGTCATTTTCTGTCTGTTTAGCACATTTTATAAAAATATCTTTGTACTTTTTGTACAGTACTTTTCTTGTATAAATTTTGTATTGTGCAAAATAATGATATTGTATTATATATAAAGAACAGCCAAGGGCTCACACTGTGCGACTGTTCAATACAATATCTGCACATCACCGCACCTTGCGCTTAACAATAGCGTTTTTGTTGTTTCTAAGATGCGATGGCCCCTCTTCGCTATTGCAACAATGTTCTTTTCTTCCAAAAATTTAAAAGAAAATTAAACATAAATAATATAATAGTGATAAGTAAAAGTAAAATAAGTAAAATAGAACAATTAATACTGAATTCATTAATGTGTTAACTGAAATTTATAATAAAAAAGAAAACAAAACCACGAGAGGTCCCTGCCGAACCCATAGACCACAGGAGCAGTCGGAACATCAGATCGAGTCCCATGGTATTGTTTTAAAAAAACTAGTGATATAAATAAACTTTAGTATAGTTAAAACTTTATGATTTTCGGAATATATACACAACAAAGGTATTATTATTTACATTATATCGTATCGTTTTAACTTAATTCAACTATTAATTGTTCTTTTCACCGTAAAATTTAAATCAAATATAAATAAAATAATAAATAAATAAAAATAACAACAATGGTAAAAGTTAAAAAGTAATGGTAAAAGTAAAATGGAACAATTAATACTGGTTATTAATGTATTGACTGAAATTTCTTCTCAAAAAGTAAAAAAAACCACAAGAGGTCCCTGCCGAACCCATAGACCACATAAGCAGTCGGAACATCAGATCGAGTCCCATGGTATTGCTTTAAAAAAAACTAGTGACATAAAATAAACTATTATCGATAAACCGTTATGATGTTAAAAGTATACACACATAAAGGTAGTATGTACACTACATTTTTTTAACTACGTTCAGCTATTAATTGTTCCAAATACCTAAAAATGGTTAAATCAATATTGAACATAATATATACAGTGAAATTATGTACACTTCGTTTGAACGAAAAGAACATTGTTCGCGCATTGTTTGTGCATATAGCTCAAACTAAACAGTTTGTGCATATAGCGCAAAACAGTTTGTGCATATAGCGCAAACTAAACTAAGTCTATTCCGTTTCGTTTTATTTTCGTCTTTAGTTCGCCAGAACCCACTGTTGTACCTAGAAGGAGGGGCTCTTCCAGGGATTTGTTAGCAGCAGCCCAACACCACGCTACATTAACTACCTAACTGGACAGTAAGAAAAATTAAAAAAAACATAACCACAAGATTTCACTGCCGAACCCATAGACCACAGAAGCAGTCGGAACATCAGATCGAGTCTCATGGAGATGCTTTGAAAAATGTATAAATATATTTTGAATGAAAAATAAAAAAAACATAACCACAAGATTTCACTGCCGAACCCATAGACCACAGAAGCAGTCGGAACATCAGATCGAGTCTCATGGAGATGCTTTGAAAAATGTTTAAATATATTTGAACAAAAAAAATAAAAAAGCATAACCGCAAGATTTCACTGCCGAACCCATAGACCACAGAAGCAGTCGGAACATCAGATCGAGTCTGTTGGTAATGCTCTGCGAAATTTTAAAAAAATTAAAAAACTACACTTAAAAACATTAAAAAAAGCCCAGATACTAATGCAGAAACCTAATGTATACCTACATATTCAACCTATATCTACCTAGCTTTATATACACTAAACCACTAAAGTAGAGTATGAGCCTTATTAGTTTGTCTTTCAAAATCCGCCCTATCGATCTTAACCTTATTGGTCCACTTTTTGCCGTTGCATTTCTTGCAAACGCAGTATTCCATCCAATCAAAGTTGCCATAATCGAAGCCATAATTCCACAAAATCTCCTCGCCGGGGTCAATATTCTTTATGGAGTATAAAAATAAATAGTCCTTGCCATCAATGTGCGTACGCTTTAACTTTGCATTCGGATGAATGAACGAATGATTAGCCATCGGCCCTAAACTCAGAGAATTTCTTCCATCAATAACCATCGGTCTACCTTCGTAGGATTCATATTCTAGAGCGTACACGGCCACATCTATCTTTTCTTGGCTGCTCAAACTGTCAACATATACTTCATATTCTTCTTTGGATCTTCGAACGCCATCATACTCGCAAATAACGGAATTAACCTTAAAGCCCTCAGTCGCTACTAAACCTTTTCCTCTACCTGGAAATTCATTAACTGCTAGTCCGGGCCAAGTCCGGTTTGCTATATGGTTGACTAAGTCTGCATCCTTCAGCTTGGAATTGTTTATCTTAGTGCTCTTTGCTGTCTTTGTCTTTCTTCTTGGCTTGGCGTTGTAGTCAGGGTCGTCGTCAACTATGGTGGTGTCTTCAAGTCCAGAAAGGTTGTATGTGTAATCACAGTCATCAGCTTTGTCACTAGTCCCTGTCATCTGTACTGAACTCAGTTTGCTAACGTCCTTTCTAGGGTTTCTAGGAGTGCGGGTACAAAAGTTTGCTATGTCTAATGTCGTCGGGTCTCTTTCATGAAATGCAGACGCAGCCTGTCGGGTTGATGTGGTCGGTTTTCCCTGGTTCTGTGTGCGTTCTGGGCGTCGAGGAGTCTTGGTTACTGGTTCAGTCGTTCGTTTGGGTTTTTTTGTCACAGGTGGTTCAGTTTCAGCATCGCTGTCGTCGTCATGGTGTGGTCGCCGGGTTCCTCGGTCTTGGTCGTCTCGACACGTATGTCGTTTGCGGCGAGGTGGTTCGTCCACGTCCGAGTCTTTCTGTGTTTCTTCTGTTTTGTCCTTTGTCTTTTCACTACCAGACGAACTGCACACACTTGTCAAAATGCTGGCCCCCTTAGTACGAGAAGACAATGACGTAGACGGCTGTTCAACATTTGCAGAGTTACTTGAAGAACTTGTTTGCTCTGAAGAAGACTCAGATTGGGCTGTGCTTGACGAAACCGACGGACTAGTAGAAGTGACTATATGTAACGAATGACTAGAATGATGACTAGAATGATGAGAGAAGGTTTCTGCTGTTGACGGACTTGATGGCTGCGACGCTGACTTATGTGAATCTTCATGGACCTTCTCACACGCACGTGCAGGCGACGATAATGTACTAGACGATGATGAAGGAAGAAAAACAATATGTTTGCGACTAGAAAAAGGTCCACTGATCGATGCTACCTTGCCCGCTGACAAAAACAATTCCTGGTATTTCGATTTATTGTTGCTGTATTTCTTTTTAGCACATGCAAGAATTGTTTCAGCAACTAATCTTTTGTTGGTCCACTGAAGTTCGGTAATATAGTCGTTTATTCTACCTAGCATGGTTGCCTCGTTCCACGCTTGTTTTTGTGCCTCCTGGACAACTAACTGTTGGATTGTCGTTTCGACTAAATGGTCTCTCCGCTGACTACGCTGCTCAATTTTCCACAAATCGTACAACCCCCTTAGCTCTTTCGGATCACTGGCAGAGGGGTGGCCATCTATCAGACTAGCTATTTCTTGTTTGGTTGGAGCCGTTGCATTTGGGTCCACTGGATGAGCCTCTACCACTAAGCTGAAGAGCTGCGCTCGGATTCCACTTACGCTGCGCGACCTATCTAAAGTCGCAACTAAACCTGTCTAATGTCGCAACTAGTCCTGATTTCTCCTTGAGCGCTGGTTCATTTCGCGTGCAACTAGTGAAGGCATGGCGCGCGTCGTTTGCAGTGTATATCTGCTCAGCCCCTACAAATCTCTGGATGCGCTGCACACTACGCGTGGCCTCTGACATTGGCTTGCCTTCTTTTGTGACAAATACCCTAGCCTGTAAATCGGTGTCTTTCTCACTGGCTAGCTCCGGGAATAGAGAATCGCGCATTTGGCGGCAAAATCACAAGCACCGGACGTCGAATTTGGTAAGCGTGAAAACTGCGGGCTGCTGCTTAGACGTTTTGTGCTCAAGCCCTACAAACGTGTAATACTCAACGCCATCCTTGACTATTGGATCTTTGTTTAAACCCTTCATCATCTCATATGATTTGAACTGGTACGACACGCTGGGTCGCTGGCTGTTTTGGACCGAAATTTGCGCAATCAAGTAGTCGCGAAGAAATAAATACCTATCTAGCTTGTCCTTATTGTCTTTCACGGGACTATCTAGAATCTGTTGCAGTTTCTCTTTCAGTTTGGGTGCATCCAAAAATTTTGTGACCTCATAGGGCGAAGGCAAATCGTCATCCATTATAGTATGAGCCTTGCGCTTGAGAGAGCCACTTTGCGCCTTCCTAGCTATCTGCTTACTTTCGTAGTTCAACAAATTGAAGAAACTATCTAGTTTGCGCGCCTGCTCTGATGTCAAGTCCGCTTTTGCCTTAATGTGACTCAAGAATCGGTACATTCTGCCGCGCAAGTTGGTTATGGTCACTCTATCTACGCCACAGTCCTTCATCAAACGCAAAAAGTCCGAAACCGCGCCCTTCAAGTCTAGAATGTCGTCAAGGGTCACGCTATTGACGGGAAAGCCCTTCTTTAGCACCAACGAAAACCCTAGAACTCGGCTGGGATCAGCTATTTCTTGTTTTTTCTGGCGTTTGGCCACGTCTTTGTCCTCCCAGTGCTGTACGTAGTCCATCATTATACCTAGGCTGTTGGAAGCAATGCGAACGCCCTTGGTAATTTCGGCCACTAACTTATTTCCGCGACCAGACTTCTTTGGAACCACAAGAACTCCATATTGCGTATCCTTATCTGTTGGCTGCGGAATGAGCCTACTCGCCGCTTTATATCTCTGCTGGCAAGTTGAGGCTTCACTAGTGCCAACTACGGATTCCACTGTTTTCACTGGAATGCTAGTTGTGTCCTTAACTCGCTGTTTGTGACTACGTTGCTGCGGCTCCGCTTCCTCCCCTGACTCCTCACTCTCACTGCTCACTACATCTTCTACTTCCTCGCTCTTATCTGCTCTTATCTAACCCGCGGTTGCCGCTGTTCCAGTTGCTCCCATTCACCAAAAGGTGTCAGCGGGGCAGTCGAGGGCTGCTGCTCACTATCAGCTACAGCAGGGGCAATGGCGAACGGGGGGGGGGAACTGGCGAAACTGCGGGAAATTCAGTGTCATAGTTTTGGGCCACCGGTTTGGTGCGGATGGCGGCGGCTCGCTCGCGCTTAAACCGCTTTGCAATTTTTCTGGATACCACGGGCACCCAGTCCTCATCATGGAGCGAATCGTCCGATTGTCCGGACTCAATCACGTCAGAGTCGCTACCCCCCGAAGCCGCTTGCGCATAGCTGCGGCGCCCCAGAGCAGGTCGATCAACTGAGGCTGCCGGAGCCGGAGCCTCAGTGGCCATGGGTGTGACGTTTTCTTGCGTGTGTGTGCTGGTGTTGTGCTCAGGTGCCTGAGTGGCCGCCCGAGTTTGAGGTTTGCGTTTTGGCTTTTTTGTAGCCTTTTTGGGGGGTGGGTTGGGTCCTCTTCTGAAGCCCCATAAGTCTCATGATTGCCCAGTTCATCGGTAACATGGGTGCCGATGTGATGTTTGAGAAATTTGCTCATCAGATCGGCAAGTTTTGAGCCCATTTCAGTTTCATTTGGGCATTCTTTGGCAACAAAAACTTTAATTTGCTCCACGTCAACGGTGGTAGCATTGTGCAAAATTTTTATAGCGCCAGCTTTGGCGCTGTCCCGCAGTTCGCGTTTTTGTTGTTTGATTTGCTCCGGGGTTGGTTCCCCCCAATTTCTGACCAAATTTTTTCGCTTATTTCTTTCGCGTGGGCTCTATCAATGTGCATGTCGAGACGCTCATGCACAGTATCACACAGGGGGCACTTGAGAAGCCACCGATCTGCCATATCCGTCGTCTGAAAAAAAACGTGTTTTTGCTTGAATTTTACTTTAAAGTTGTGACTTTGAAACTGTAAAATCAACGCCAAATTGAATTAAAATTTATAATCTAAACAAAAATAGTATTGGTGGTAATACATGCATCATTTGCATGATTTATCAATTGTGCTTGAATATACACTGATTGCTCTAGATATTTAACGAACTATAATATATTTTATCGATAGATGATCAATCATTGAAAAATTTCTCATGATCAAACTGTAAACTAAATAAATAGTTTTCTCACCAGGTCAATTAGTGAAAATCGCCTTTGAATGGATAGTTACGCCACCAATCGTTACCCGAAAGCAAATTAAAGAGTAGTCGAAGAATTCGAAACCAATTAACAGCTGAAACATATAGGCACATTTTAAAGATATGATAAATGAATGTTACCATTTTAGCATTTTTGAATGTTTCCCATTTTTTTGTACTTAACTTTTTTTTAAATATCAGCTAGACATTGATGTACCCATTTTAGCAATTTTTATCTCTTTTTTTAATTTTTATTTTTCCCTTATTTTGTACTTTTTGTACTTTCATCTAAACATTAGTGTACCCATTTAGCAAAATTGGGTTTTTTCAACAACGTTTCAAGCACATTTTGCACATTTTCTGCTTTGCACCTTACCCAAATTCGTTAGCACTTTCTGCATATATTTTACTTTGCACATTTTCATTTAGAACATTTTTATTTTGCACATTTCCACTTTGCACAATTCCACTTTGCACATTTTCATTGCATCGACATTGCACATTTCATTGCAGTCACATTCATCACTTTTACTGTACTTTTTTGCAGTCATTTTGCAGTTTCTAGATGTCTTTCATTTTTACTACTCCCATATTTTTTGTACTTTACTTTTTCACTTTCAGTTAAACATTAGTGTACCCATTTTAGCAAGATTTTTTCCAGTTTTGCACATTTTCTACATTGCACCTTTTCACCGTGACATTTCCATGAACTTAAAATTTTTTAAGCTACGTAATCGATATCTTAACACTTTTTATTGCGCTAATTAGAGCAATAAAAAGCTTCAAAATGATTTATTTTTCACTACTTTAGCTTTATTATGGCCTGAGTAATTCAAAATTCCTACTCTAAAACTCGGTTTTTTGCCAAAAACCTGATTTTAGAGTAGGAATTTTGAATTACTCAGGCCATATTGAAGCTAGAGTAGTGATAGATAGCTCATTTTAAACCTGCTTTACTGCTCTATGCAGCGCAATAAAAAGTACTAAAATATCCATTACGTAGCTTAAAAAATTTCAAATTGATATTCTAAAATAGGGCCATTTTCCGACCCCCACCTATGAAAGCCCCCCTCAAAATTTTTTAAGCTAGGTAGAAGCTACATGCATGTTTTATAACTCATTTAAAAGCGCTTTTAATGCACTTTAAGACGAGCCAAAAAACATTTATACCGCAGCGCATACCTAGCCTGAAAAATTTTGAGGGGGGCTTTCATAGGTGGGAGTCGGAAAATGTACCTACTTAAGAGTATCAACTTGAAATTTTTTTAACTACGTAATGGATATTTTAACACTTTTTACTGTGCTGTATAGAGCAATAAAAAGGCTTTAAATTGAGCTATTTATCACTACTCTAGCTTCAATATGGCCTGAGTAATTCGAAATTCCTACTCTAAAATTCGGTTTTTTGCAGAAAACCTGATTTTAGAGTAGGAATTTTAAATTACTCAGGCCAATTTATAGGTAGAGTAGTGATAAATAGCTCAATTTAAAGCTTTTTTATTGCTCTATACAGCACAGTAAAAAGTGTTAAGATATCTATTACGTAGCATACAAAATTTCAAGTTCATACTCTATAATAGGACTATTTTCCGACCCCCACTTATAAAAGCCCCCCTCAAAATTTTTCAGGCTAGGTAACAGGTACATTACACGCAAACAACAATTAAAAAAACAACATGTACGTAAGTTATTTGAGGCTTCTTACAAAAAAATATCAGCAAATGGGTTAAATTATGCTGCTGGACTGCTCTGAAATGGCCTTAAAGCTACCGCAGCACAGAGTGCTGTGCAAATGGGTTAAAAATTCGCCTCACCATTAAACCGTTAAAAAATGCAAACAACAATTAAAAACACAATATATTAAACATGTACGTAAACGGATATTTAAGCAGCTTTTATATAGCCTGAAAAATTTTGAGGGGGGCTTTCATAGGTGGGGGTCGGAAAATGGCCCTATTTTAGAGTATCAACTTGAAATTTCTTAAGCTACGTGGTAAATATTTTAGTACTTTTTATTGCGCTGTATAGAGCAGTAAAAAAGCTTTAAATTGAGCTATTTATCACTACTCTAGCTTCAATATGGCCTGAGTAATTCAAAATTCCTACTCTAAAATTCGGTTTTTTGCCGAAAACCTGATTTTAGAGTAGGAATTTTAAATTACTCAGGCCATACTAAAGCTAGAGTAGTATAGCTCGTTTTAAAGCTATTTTATTGCTCTATACAGCGCAATAAAAAGTACTAAGAT
The DNA here is from genome assembly GCA_030248245.1 of Trissonchulus sp. WLG1_4. Classification (NCBI taxonomy): domain Eukaryota; kingdom Metazoa; phylum Nematoda; class Enoplea; order Enoplida; family Ironidae; genus Trissonchulus; species Trissonchulus sp. WLG1_4. The sequence goes on along the minus strand of JASANF010004270.1, from coordinate 11,876 downwards.
AACTATCACGTAGTGAAAAAAAAATTAAGTTCATACTCTATAATAGGACCATTTTCCGACCCCCACCTATAAAAGCCCCCCTCAAAATTTTTCAGGCTAGGTAACAGGTACATTACACGCAAACAACAATTAAAAAACAACATATATTAAACATGTACGTAAGTTATTTGAGGCTTCTTACAAAAAAATATCAGCAAATGGGTTAAATTATGCTGCTGGACTACTCTGAAATGGCCTTAAAGCTACCGCAGCACAGAGTGCTGTGCAAATGGGTTAAAAATTCGCCTCACCATTAAACCGTTAAAAAATGCAAACAACAATTAAAAACACAATATATTAAACATGTACGTAAACGGATATTTAAGCAGCTTTTATATAGCCTGAAAAATTTTGAGGGGGGCTTTCATAGGTGGGGGTCGGAAAATGGCCCTATTTTAGAGTATCAACTTGAAATTTCTTAAGCTACGTGGTAAATATTTTAGTACTTTTTATTGCGCTGTATAGAGCAGTAAAATAGCTTTAAAATGAGCTATCTATCACTACTTTAGCTTTAATATGGCTTGAGTAATTCAAAATTCCTACTCTAAAACTCGGTTTTTTGCCAAAAACATGATTTTAGAGTAGGAATTTTGAATTACTCAGGCCATACTAAAGCTAGAGTAGTGATAGATAGCTCATTTTAAAGCCATTTTACTGCTCTACACAGCGCAATAAAAAGTACTAAGATATCTACCACGTAGCTTAAAAAATTTCAAATTGATACTCTAAAATTGGACCATTTTCCGACCCCCACCTATAAAAGCCCCCCTCAAAATTTTTCAGGCTAGGCAGAAGCTACATGCATGCTTTATAACTCATGTAAAAGCGCTTTTAATGCACTTTAAGACGAGAAATAGAACATTTATGTAGCTTCTACCTAGCCTGAAAAATTTTGAAGGGGGCTTTCATAGGTGGGAGTCGGAAAATGTACCTATTTAAGAGTATCAACTTGAAATCTTTTTAACTACGTAATAGATATCTTAACACTTTTTACTGTGCTGTATAGACCAATAAAAAAGCTTTAAATTGAGCTATTTATCACTACTCTAGCTTCAATATGGCCTGAGTAATTCAAAATTTCTACTCTAAAATTCGGTTTTTTGCCGAAAACCTGATTTTAGAGTAGGAATTTTAAATTACTCAGGCCATACTAAAGCTAGAGTAGTAATAAATAGCTCGTTTTAAAGCTATTTTTTTGCTCTATACAGCGCAATAAAAAGTACTAAGATAACTATCACGTAGTGAAAAAAAAATTAAGTTCATACTCTATTTTTTCCGACCCCCACCTATAAAAGCCCCCCTCAATTTTTTTCAGGCTAGGTAAATTCTAAATAGCGGTTTTATATATCAAAAACAACAGTAGTGGTTTTTAAAAATGAATAATTTTTCAAAAATTAATTTAAAATGAGAAAATATTCAAAAAAAATGGATGAAATTTTGATCTCAGAAGCCCCACTTGACAATTTATACATACAAGTTACGCAATACCGTCATTATAAACTCACAACACCGGACGAAGGAATCATTGGACGGGCATCAGGGCAGCGGGAAGGATCTGGAAGCTCTCCGTTTGGAAACGTCATCGGCTAAAACACAAAAAAACACAAGTTGTAGTTTGTTAGTGCATATTAAAGTTAACATGAGGGTCGGAAAATGGCCCTATTTTGGAGTATCGACGTGAATTTTTTTGGGCGACGTAATAGATACCTTAACACTTTTGTACTGCGCTGTATAGAGCAATAAATAAGCTTTGAATTGAGCAATTTATCACAATTTTAGCTTTAATATGGCCTGAGTAATTCAAAATTTTTACTCTAAAACTTGGTTTTTTGCCAACAACCTGATTTTAGAGTAGGAATTTCTAATTACTCCGGCCATACTGATGCTAGAATAGTCATATATAGCGCATTTTAAAGCTTTATTATTGCTCTATACAGCGCAATAAAAATTACTGAGATATATATTACGTAGTTAAAAAAATTTCAAGTTGATACTCAAAAAAAGGCCATTTTCAGACCCCCACCTGTAAAAGCCCCCCTCAATTTTTTTCCGGCTATATAAAAGCTACATAAAAGTTTTATAGCTCATTTTAAAGAGCACTAAAAGGGCTTTAAAATGAGCTACTTACCAGCCCTATAGCATGTATACCGGTTGAGTTATTAAGCGAACGTACCCCCCTTTGACTGAACAGACCCCCTTTTTAGAGTATGTTCACTGAATAATTCAGCCAATATACATGCTATAAAGCTGGTAAATAGCTCATTTTAAAGCTCTTTTAATGCTCTTTAAAATGATATAAAAAAGTTGTTGCTAAGTTTTGAAATACAAAGTTTATAAAAAAATCCTACTCTGAAACCTGAAATTTTGAAAAAACCCATTTTTAGAGTATCATTTTTTAATAACACAGGCCATGTTAGCTCTACAGCAATCTTTTATAGCTAGTTTTAAAGCTTATTTAATACTCTATGCAGGCGTATAAAAACTACAAGCTTATCTATAACATGGCCTGAGAAATTCCAAGTTAATACTCTAAAAGTGGGCTTTTTCATGGACCCCACCTATAAAGGCCCCCCTCAAAATTTCTCAAAGTATATAAGGGCTACAGATATTTTTTATAACTCATTTTAAAGTGCTTCTAATGCTCTTTAAAATGAGCTATAAAACATCTACGTAGCTCTAATACAGCCTGGGAAATTTTAAGGGGGGCTTTTATAGGTAGGGTTTAGCCCTGAACACAGACATGAATACAAGTTTAACGAATAAACAAAACATACGTATATCTGTTCAAATCTTTTTTATGCAGCACAAAAGTATATTAAAAGAGCTTTTAAATGAGCTATTTGCGAGCCCTATAGCATGTATATTGGCTGAGTTATTAAGCGAACTTACCCCCCTATGACAGAACTGACCCCCTTTTTAGAGTATTTTCGCTGAATAACAAAGTCAGTATACATGCTATAAGGCTCGCAAATAGCTCATTTTAAAGCTCTTTTAATGCTCATTAAAACTATATAAAAACCTTGTTGCTCAGATTCGAAATAAAAAATTTATCAAAAAATCCTGCTCTGAAACCTGATTTTTTTAAAAAACCCAAATTTAGAGTAGGAATTTTGAATATCCCAGGCTATGTTAGCTCTACAGCAATTTTTTATAGCTCGTTTTAAAGCTTTTTTAATACTCTATGCAGGCGTATAAAAACTACAAGCTTATTTATAACATGGCTTGAAAAATTCCAAGTTAATACTCTAAAAGTGGGCTTTTTCATGGACCCCACCTATAAAAGCCCCCCTCATTTTTTTTCAGACTAGGTGAGTGCTACATATAAGTTATATAGCTCATTTTAAAGAGCTTTTATTGCGCTTTAAAATGAGCTATAAAACATTTCTGTAGCTTTTACCTAGCCAGAAAAAAATTGAGAGGGGCTTTTATAGGTGGGGGTCAGAAAATGGCCCACTTTTAGAGTATCAACTTAGAATTTTTTAAGCTACGTGGTAGATATCTTAGTATTTTTTATTGCGCTGTATAGAACAATAAAAAAGCTTTAAAATGAGCTATCTATGATTATTCTAGTATCAGTATGGCCGGAGTAATTAGAAATTCCTACTCTAAAATTAGATTTTTTATATAAAAATTTTTTTTTAAAAACCTGAAATTTATACATACAGTTTACACAATACAGTCAATATAAACTCACACAACAGGATGGAGGAATCACTGGGGTGGATCACAGCAAGGCAGCACGGAATCGTCATCGGGCATCCTGAAAATACAAAAGTATAGATTACGCCTGGTCAAATGAGACTAAAAGTAACCATTTTTTAGAGTATCAACATTGAATAACCCAGGCCATATTGATCCTAAAGAACTTTTTAATAGCTCATTTTAAAGATTATTTTATGCTTTTAAACGCTACATAGAAAGTGTTACTATATCTAATACATGGCTTGGATTATTTTAAAATGATACTCTAAAAGTGGGTTATTTTCAAAAATCAGGTCTCAGAGTAGGATTTTTACATAAAAAATATATTTCGAAACTTAGCAACAACTTTTTTATATCATTTTAAAGAGCATTAAAAGAGCTTTAAAATGAGCTATTTACCAGCCCTATAGCATGTATATCGGTTGAGTTATTAAGTGAACGTACCCCCCTTTGACTGAACAGACCCCCTTTTCAGAGTATCTTCACTGAATAATTCAGCCAATATACATGCTATAGAGCTGGTAAATAACTCATTTTAAAGCTCTTTTAATGCTCTTTAAAATGATATAAAAAAGTTGTTGCTAAGTTTTGAAATACAAATTTTATAAAAAAATCCTACTCTGAAACCTGAAATTTTGAAAAAACCCATTTTTAGAGTATCATTTTTTAATAACACAAGCCATGTTAGCTCTACAGCAATCTTTTATAGCTAGTTTTAAAGCTTATTCAATACTTTATGCAGGCGTATAAAAACTACAAGCTTATCAATAACATGGCCTGATAAATTCCAAGTTAATACTCTAAAAGTGGGCTTTTTCATGGACCCCACCTATAAAGGCCCCCCTCAAAATTTCTCAAAGTATATAAGGGCTTTATAAGGGTTTTAACCCATTTGATTCAGGTTTCAGGATTTCCTGGATCATCTGGCCTTGGCCCAGAAGAGGGCTTGTTGACTGTTGACTACTGGCGAATCGCGATTCACACGATTTATGTTCCCTTTATCTTTTATTTTGCCATGTGTGCTGCATAACTACCGAATCTCGATCTGCATGTCCCTTCGATCTATTATTTATTTTATTTGCTGACTGTTTGGCTTTGCTTCGTTTATTCTGTCTTTATTTGCCATTTTTCTGTCCTGCTATGCTTACTCTTTAATTTCGCACCAGTTTATTTTGCCAATTTAACTTTGTAACTTTTATTTGCTTTCTATTTATTTGCCTTACTGACATCTCCGACAAATTACCTATATTCGATACCGGTACAAAAAATGAGCTTATCGCGTACCCCCGTTGGCAAACTACTGACCAACGTATCGCGCAGACAATGCTACATCGTCTGCAAATTCTGGCACCCCTTCGCCTACCCACACTGAAAATCGTACTGGGTCGCTCTCAAATGCAGACAATTGTAGTGTCTGCCTGGAATCCACTGGGCAGTATTTTTTGTGTTGCTGTGTCTGCTCGCTCAAATTCCACCCACAGTGTGGAAACATGCCCCCCAAAATTTTTCAAACCTTTGATTCCAAGCTGAAATTTTACGGCTTGGTGTGGAAATGTGCAAACTGTCAAGAGGGTCAGATCCAACAAACCCTAATCAGCTCTGACTCGATTGTGACCGCAAATCGTCCCGCGTCAGTCGAATGCCGGGATGTCAGTGTACAAACTGACCCTGAATGGAACGATTCTTGCTCTCAACCAACTGCACATATCGTGCAAGGTCACGAAGACCCGTGTTCAAATTTTTTTATGTTTGACTTTTATTACGCGGGAGAGCAATGGAAATCTGTTGAGCATTATTATCAGTACAAGGCTGCTTTACTTAACAATCAAAATGACCTAGCTCAGCAGATTAGAAATGCCCGCCACGCTGGAATGGCCAAACGTCTAGCTTCTGGCGCTGGTATACACTTTCCACGAGCAGAGGCTTCAACAGAAATGAAGCAGCTACTTCTTGCAAAAGCTGAACAATGTAAACCGTTTAGGGTTGCCCTTAGAGCCACTGGTTCTACTTATTTAGCTCATAGCACTTATGCTAATGCTGACCTGTTTTGGTCTACTGGGCTGGATAAGCGGGATCAAAAGGGGGCCGAATCACGAAAGTATGTGGGACAAAACAAATTCGGAATACTGCTTATGGAGGTGCGAGGACTTCTGAAGGACGAGCGTTTATATACGACAAGAATCAATTATAAGGATATGGGGGGATATGTTGTAGTATTGTACGACGGCGAAAGACCTCCCCAGCTACCCATCACTCCACCTGGTGCATCGAGAAGCATGTCCGCTGCAAAACCTTTCCGGCGCGCTGGTGTCCAACATTTCTCTAATCCGCGTCAGCTATGCTTTCATTGTGGGGTCAACGGCCATACTGTGTCTCACTGCCGTCTGCGCGCCAAAGGTCCGGTAATCTGCTACGGTTGTCACAACACGGGGCATAAGCGAAAATACTGTCCTTTCCAATCATCGAACGATGCCGTTGAAAACGAAAACAAATGTGATAGTGTCGGTCATGTGCGAGACAAAATCCCATTGCTTACCTCATTTTCAAACTTTCCCAATTCCCAACTTTGACATACTGGCCATGGTAGGAAGGCCGACCAGAAAATTCTTAAGGGTCAGTTGGAAAATGAGCGTAAGTTGGGTGAAATTTCGTGCATTTTATCAAATGCTCGCAGTATGTGTAACAAATTTTTGACATTTCATTTTGAGATATGTCTGCAATATGATTTTCCCGAAATAATTTGTCTTACCGAAACATGGTTTTCAGATTCGATAACAAATTCCCTATTTCTCTGTAAAAACGACTATGAAATTTATCGGTGTGACCGTATTGCGAACAGAAAAGGAGGTGGAGTTTGTATTTTGGTTCGAAAAAATTTGAATAGTATGATCTTGGAAATACCTAATATTAGACATTTAGAAGCAGTAGCAATCAAGGTAAATTGCGGTAGCGCAAAGGAATTTATTATGTTCAATTGCTATCGATCTAGTGTAACTGATGTTAACGCCTTGGGTGAACTTGATACTTGTATAACGTCTCTTTCAAGTACAAATGTACCATTTCTTGTAACTGGTGACCTAAATCTGCCTGATGTTAACTGGGACATCTCTTCTGCACCAAGCACTTATAGACAGGAAGATTTTCTTGATGTTTTTACCAAAAATTCATTAGCTCAAAAAGTGATGTTACCAACTAGAGGTCGAAATATTCTAGATGTCATTTTTGAAAATACACCTGGTCTTATTACGTCTATTTCTGTTGAACCTCCGCTTGGTACAAGCGATCACAATGTAGTTAGATTTTGTTTAAATAATATAGCGCAGTCAGAAACGTTTTTGTATGAAAAATATCAATGGGAGAACGCTGATATTTTTGGAATTAGTTTTGCTCTGGAAATGTGTAACTGGCATGATTTATTTGTTAATTGTCATACTGTAAATACAAAGTGGATGGCTTTTGTACTGTATGTAACAAAGCTCATTCGAAATTACGTGCCTAAAAAGGTGATTAAAAGGTTCTCTAAAGGTAGATCCCGCTTTCCGAAAAGCATACGTAAACTCTTAGCACAAAAACGAGCTGCTTTTACGCGCCATAAAAAGTCACCTTCTCTAGAAACCGAAACACATCTTATCAGACTAAACCTGCTGTGCTCAACTGCGATCACAAAATTTCACTCTAAAAAAGAATCTCATGTTCTGAAAAACAGTTCTAACAAAAAATTTTATAATTACGTGCGAACTAAACTTAGAACTATCTCTAGTATTCCGTGCTTAATTTCGAATGACTCTGTCTGTAGCAGTGATAGTGATAAAGTGCGTGCCCTAAACGATCAGTTTACTTCCGTTTTTGTGGCTGATGATGGTGTCGATGTCAATGAGTCCCTTCGCAGCATAGAACCAACACTAAATGAAACGCTGATTACTAGACATCAGATTTCTAATGCATTGTATAGCTTAAATTCTGATTCTGCTGAAGGTCCTGATGAAATACCGACGTTTTTCTTGAAAACATTTAGTTTGCAAGTTAGTATTCCTCTGCATATAATTTTTCAGCAATCATTCAGAGAAGGCATTCTACCGTCCCAGTGGAAAAAAGCAATAGTAATACCCATCTATAAAGGCAAAGGCTCCCGTTCAGCCCCAGAAAATTACAGGCCAATATCTTTAACTTGTGTGTGTTGTAAAGTTATGGAAAAGTTATTGAAGAAAAGTTTATGTGCCTTTTTATATGAAAATTCTGCCATATCAAAAAACCAACATGGTTTTATGAGTAATCGCTCTACCCAAACTCAACTATTGGAGTGTCTAAACGACTGGACGTCTAGTCTTGATAAGAAAAATACAATAAAAGTTCTATATATCGATATTAGCAAAGCTTTTGATACGGTATGTCATAGTAAACTACTGCGTAAACTGCAAAATGTTGGTATCAATGGGTTATTTCTTAGTTGGATAAGAGATTTTGTGTCGAATCGAACCCAAGCTGTTAAAGTGAATGACACTTTGTCAGCGTATACGAGTGTAACCAGCGGTGTCCCCCAAGGTAGTGTTCTAGGACCTCTTCTTTTTTTGCTTTTTATCAATGATCTGCCCAATGTTGTAAGATATAGCAAAATCAAAATGTTTGCTGACGATTCCAAAATTTATTTTGACGGTAAAATAGATTCCGATTTTGATCGACTACTAGCTGATGCAGAAAGAGTTTTTCAGTGGGCAAATTCAAATCAATTAACTGTTGCGTTACATAAATGCAGTATACTCACTATAGGGCGACAAACTAATTATAATGCTGAAAATGATTTTTGTGTAAACGGTATTACTGTCCCCGCTGTAAATTTTGTTAAAGATCTGGGTATTTTTATTTCTTGTGATATGAAGTTCTCTATACATTGTGACAAACTATGTTCCAAAGCGTACCAGAAAATCGGGTTAATTTTTCGATGTTTTCTATCGAGAGACGAAACGTTTTTGCTTTCTATGTATAAAACTTACGTTAGACCAATTCTGGAGTATAACTCATGTGTTTGGTCGCCACACTTGCTTCAGGACATACGAAAAATTGAAGCAGTCCAGCGTAGATTTACTAAGAAACTGGCCAGTATTTACCATTTTTCTTATTACGATCGTTTGACGCACCTAAAACTAGAAACTCTGGAAGTTCGACGTTTAAAAAATGACCTGATTCAAACGTATAAAATCATTCACGGGATAGATATTGTGTCAGATGCGGAATTCTTTACCTATGCACCTGACTCTGGGACTAGAGGTAATGGTTTAAAACTCCAAGTTTCATGTTCTCATTTAAACTGCAGAAAAAATTTTTTTGGAGTTCGTGCTGTCCCAGTATGGAATTCGTTGCCAGATGACCTAGTTTCCACAAAATCGTTAGCCTCATTTAAGAACGGTTTAAAGAACATGAATTTTAACCAGTATCTCAAGTACACTTGCGATTGAATTTTATAGACTAATATTTGGTTTTTTCAGTTTTCTTTGCTTTTGCTTTTCGTTCTTTTTCTTGCTTGACTAACTGCATATATACTAATTTTGTTAAATATGATAACTAACTACTCTTGTAATACTTTTTTACAAAGGGTGCCTGCTGATCAGTGCATCCCTTTTGGCAGTTAATTGTATTTGCTTGTTCTTCAAATGTTTGTCACGTTGTGCTTGTGTTTGTCTGCCAAATAAAGTATTTTCATTCATTCATTTCATCATTCAAGGGCTACAGATAATTTTTATAGCTCATTTTAAAGTGCTTCTAATGCTCTTTAAAATGAGCTATAAAACATCTACGTAGCTCTAATACAGCCTGGGAAATTTTAAGGGGGGCTTTTATAGGTAGGGTTTAGCCCTGAACAGAGACATAAATACAAGTTAAACGAATAAACAAAACATACGTATATCTGTTCAAATCTTTTTTATGCAGCACGAAAGTATATTAAAAGAGCTTTAAAATGAGCTATTTGCGAGCCCTATAGCATGTATATTGGCTGAGTTATCAAGCGAACTTACCCCCCTATGACAGAACTGACCCCCTTTTTAGAGTATTGTCGCTAAATAACACAGTCAATATACATGCTATAAGGCTCGCAAATAGCTCATTTTAAAGCTCTTTTAATGCTCTTTAAAACTATATAAAAACCTTGTTGCTCAGACTCGAAATAAAAAATTTATCAAAAAATCCTGCTCTGAGACCTGATTTTTTTAATAAACCCAATTTTAGAGTATGAATTTTGAATATCCCAGACCATGTTAGCTCTACAGCAATTTTTTATATCTCGTTTTAAAGCTTATTTAATATTCTATGCAGGCGTATAAAAACTACAAGCTTATCTATAACATGGCCTGAGAAATTCCAAGTTAATACTCTAAAAGTGGGCTTTTTCATGGACCCCACCTATAAAGGCCCCCCTCAAAATTTCTCAAAGTACATAAGGGCTACAGATAATTTTTATAGCTCATTTTAAAGTGCTTCTAATGCTCTTTAAAATGAGCTATAAAACATCTACGTAGCTCTAATACAGCCTGGGAAATTTTAAGGGGGGCTTTTATAGGTAGGGTTTAGCCCTGAACACAGACATAAATACAAGTTTAACGAATAAACAAAACATACAGTCCTGGCCACAAATAGTGTACTTCGTGCGTTCGTGTGCGAGTGAGTTCGAGTGTTCGTGCGAGTTTCGTGTGGAAAAATTTTCGAGTGAGGTCAACCTAGGGTCACTGCTCTTAGTAAAAGCTTGAATACATACGTGCTTAAAAATTCAGCTTGCAGGCTACGTACTTACGCATATGTGCTAGGTCAAAAGGTTAGCAAAGGTCACAAAACTTCACTCGGACCACTCCAACTTTTCTCGCTGAGGTATTAGTTACAACTGCGAGTGAACTTGGAGTAGACTTCGTGTCAACTCCGAGTGAAGGGACACTATTTGAGGCCAGGACTGTACGTATATCTGTTCAAATCTTTTTATGCAGCACAAAAGTATATTAAAAGAGCTTTTAAATGAGCTATTTGCGAGCCCTATAGCATGTATATTGGCTGAGTTATTAAGCGAACTTACCCCCCATGACAGAACTGACCCCCTTTTTAGAGTATTTTCGCTAAATAACACAGTCAATATACATGCTATAAGGCTCGCAAATTACTCATTTTAAAGCTCTTTTAATGCTCTTTAAAACGACATAAAAACCTTGTTGCTCAGGTTCGAAATAAAAAATTTATCAAAAAATCCTGCTCTGAAACCTGATTTTTTTAAAAAACCCAAATTTAGAGTAGGAATTTTGAATATCCCAGGCCATGTTAGCTCTACAGCAATTTTTTATAGCTCGTTTTAAAGCTTTTTTAATACTCTATGCAGGCGTATAAAAACTACAAGCTTATCTATAACATGGCCTGAGAAATTCCAAGTTAATACTCTAAAAGTGGGCTTTTTCATGGACCCCACCTATAAAGGCCCCCCTCAAAATTTCTCAAAGTATATAAGGGCTACAGATATTTTTTATAGCTCATTTTAAAGTGCTTCTAATGCTCTTTAAAATGAGCTATAAAACATCTACGTAGCTCTAATACAGCCTGGGAAATTTTAAGGGGGGCTTTTATAGGTAGGGTTTAGCCCTGAACACAGACATAAATACAAGTTTAACGAATAAACAAAACATACGTATATCTGTTCAAATCTTTTTTATGCAGCACAAAAGTATATTAAAAGAGCTTTTAAATGAGCTATTTGCGAGCCCTATAGCATGTATATTGGCTGAGTTATTAAGCGAACTTACCCCCCATGACAGAACTGACCCCCTTTTTAGAGTATTTTCGCTAAATAACACAGTCAATATACATGCTATAAGGCTCGCAAATTACTCATTTTAAAGCTCTTTTAATGCTCTTTAAAACGACATAAAAACCTTGTTGCTCAGGTTCGAAATAAAAAATTTATCAAAAAATCCTGCTCTGAAACCTGATTTTTTTAAAAAACCCAAATTTAGAGTAGGAATTTTGAATATCCCAGGCCATGTTAGCTCTACAGCAATTTTTTATAGCTCGTTTTAAAGCTTTTTTAATACTCTATGCAGGCGTATAAAAACTACAAGCTTATCTATAACATGGCCTGAGAAATTCCAAGTTAATACTCTAAAAGT
>JASANF010004269.1:0-11407 GCA_030248245.1 Trissonchulus sp. WLG1_4 | reverse complement strand
ATACCGTATTACCTCGAATAAAGCCCCAGCCTTGAATAAAGCCCCAGCCTTGAATAAAGCCCCAGGGAAGGAGTTCACGAAATAATAAAACCCCAGCCTTGAATAAAGCCCCTGGGGCTTTATTCAAAACGTCCTTGAATAAAGCCCCGGGGCTTTAATCGAAACGTCCTCGAATAAAGCCCCACCTGCGTGCGTACCAAACATCCAGCGGCTTGAACGCAACGCGATCGCTATTACTTCTCAAGTTCTTTTAAATTAATGAGTGTTTTTTGTTGCTTTGTGTTGTATAGTTTGTGGCGAGTGCCGACTTATTACGATTTCCCCATTAAATTTATCCGTTATAATTCGTGGTAAGTAAAATATTTTCTTATTTTTTATTCCGCCTTGAGGCGAAATAACTAGAATGATTGCATAAGACCAAGAGTAGGTATTTGGTGCTATAAGCAATTCCAGACCATATAGGCTATTCACTATTCAGCATAGGACTAGTATATATATGATAATACTTTTGATCTGGGGATTAAAAAAGACTCAAAATTGTCTTATCTACAAAATAAATGCCTTATCAGGGTCAGCGCCTAACTCTAGAATAGGACTCCCACACCACAATGGGGAATTTCAAAATTAAATTTGAGCAAAAATATCTGTTTTATTTGGTGTGTGCACTTGCCTGGGTCACGGCTACATGCTGGCCGAATTTCAGCCAACTCGGTTGGGCTATAAATCTACCCGAGATATAAAAAATCGCCTCCCGCAAACTCGGTTCCTTTTTTCCTTTTTTTCCGGTCGAAAATCTCAAGAAATACACATTTTTCGGGGCACTTTTTTGTGGTTTTTAATGCAAGTGTTCTAGGGTTCTGCGGTTTTGGCTCGGCTGGGAGGGGAAAACCCCTTTTTTGGCCCTCGAAACATGGCTATGTCAGGAATTCAATGGCGCCAATTTTTGAGAAGTCACGCTAATATCCCAACTCCCAAGTCTGATCTGTTGCATACATAATAGTGTAGAGGGGCTGTAGTGCATGAACTATTTTGGAGTTGATCGTGCCACTATAGCACTGGTGAGGGTGCTTGGAAGATAATTTACGTGTATTAAGGGGGGTCAAAAATCAAAGTTCTCCAATTTTGCATATTTTCACATATGTTACTCCCCCAAGGCACCCCAACCTCAGATCCGAACAATTAAGCTTGAAGGTGCACTTTTGGTTCAGTGCGTTTGTCAGTGTATTTACATAGGCTAAAGTAACGCAAGAAAAGCTAAAGTAACGCAAGAAAAGCCTAAAAGTAGCCCTTAGTTGGACAATTCTAACACAAACCACATCAAGCCGATCAGGCCGAAACTTGGCATAGTAGCAGCTCACATGTTTGCACAAAATCCTATGATCCGAATTTTTCATAAGTGTTTTCAATTCTAAAATCGAGGGCGAAGTGTGAAAAATGTCCGTTCTTTGGACCCGCCAAATTTAAGCGATTTTACATTTAGTGTCACTGCTCAGGCCATGGGCAAAAATTTAAAAAAATGGATTGTAGAGGTTGAGATATGACATTACGCTATCGAATCATGTAAAAATCAGCTTCGTCAGTATTCACAATAATTTCGAGTAAAGGAACGCTTTCTGAGCACAAAAAACTTTTTTTGCGCCTATGATTTACACGTGAAATTAAACTTTTTGGAGACCTAGTAAAAAATTGGCAAAAGCATTAGTTCCAGTTTGTTACATCTGCGACGCGCCTTCCCTGGGGCTACATTGTGTTCAAATTTGAAACGAATTGGAGACCTAAAATTTTCCCTAATACAGGTAGCCCCCCCTTAAGGGTGTAGGCTACCTAAGGGCAGTGCAGCCAAAACGGTAATAGATAGAGGTCTGTCGGTTCGTATGAGAGTATGTCTAATTGTTTGGCTTTTGTCGCAGAAGAATTTTCAATAGTCAAAATTAACATCTCGCACAGGTCTCACAAAGTATACATTGGTTAGCACTCTGGATTCTTATTAATCCGTTGGCCCGAGTTCGAAACTCGGTGTGACATTCTTTTTTTACTTCTTTTTTACTTCTTTTTTTTAATTCTTTTTAAGTTTCTGACTTCAAAAATCAAATAACGTCTTTACAATTCATCACTTTTTGTTGTTTAAAAAATTGGAACTACTCAGCAGTGAGTGTGTGCGGAAATTAGAATAAAAAAAATCATTTTATCCACAATGAGTGGACGCGATTAAGAATTTTCTGGAATATTGCTACTCAAACCTCACAATGTACAGTCCATTTCAAATGAAAATGCCTCCGACGCGTCGGCCGACGCCAAAATTTCCGACGCGTCGGATGACGTCATCCGACGCGTCGGGTGATGTCATCCGACGCGTCGGGTGATGTCATCCGACGCGTCGGGTGATGTCATCCGACGCGTCGGGTGATGTCATCCGACGCCAAAACTTTTACCAAGCATTTTGGGTCAATATTGGAATTAGGTTGCAACTTGCAGTCAAAGGGCCGAGGTTTTTAGTGCATGGGGGGTGGGCAAAAATAAAATTCAAGCACTTGAGTGTACTACAAGTTATTAAATTAAATTTATTAAAAGGTTTAGATAAAAATTTTAAATTTCATTACAAAAAATTTTACATTTATTTAAAATGAATTGAAAAATTGATAAAAAAAAATAAAAAGGAAAGGTAGGTATGTTAATTTATGTTTTTTTTCTCGGCTGGCAGGGAAGTCTTTTTTTGTCTGGTCTCCTTCCCCCCCTTCTTTTCATTTGTTTTTGTAAAGGGGGGGCTTTTCTTAATAAGTTTTAAAAAATTATTTTTTTTTTTTTTTTTATTGTTTTTTTTTTTTTTTTTTTTTTGTTTTTTTGTTTTATAAAAAAAAAAAAATAATTTTTAATTTTTTTTTTTTTCTTTTCTTTTTTCTTTTTTCCCCCCCCCCCTTTTTTTCTTTCTTTTTTTTTTTTTTTTGTTTTTTTTGGCGTCGGGTGGTATTATATTTTTTCTAGCGGCGGCAGGAAGGCTTGCGGCGGGTGTAGTCCCCCCGCGCGGCCGGTGGATGTCGCCCGCCGGGTCGGGTGATGTCGCCCGCCGGGTCGGGTGGTGCCGCCCGAGGCGCGGGTGGTGTCCTCCGGCGCGTCCGGTGGTGTCCTCCGACGCGTCTGGCGTCGGAATTCGGACGCCAAGAGGCATTTTCATTTGAAACTGACTGTAACAACTCCTCACTCAGCAGAAGAGCATGTTAGAAGATCCTAATAAAAAATTCTACACGTGTTACATACATACGAATTGTAAAGGGTGTGAACGTTGGTCTCCGGCGAGTCAGTCTAAGGGATTGAACATAGTGTGGACGAAGTTTCCGGAGACTGCCCTTATGAATTATACATTTACAGATTTGTCAGGTTGGTTCGAGCTCTAAGATAGTTGCACAGAGTCGCGCAAATTTCCATTGCGCGACGCGCAAGATCGCTCAAGGGCCAGCGCAGTGAAGTTTGTGCACCGTCACTAATTTGCATTGACTAGTCCCTGAGTGGCTAGACTTTCTGCGCTGCCCTTGCACGATGCCTGCGAGGCCCTTGAGCGATCCTTTTGCGCGATCTTAGTAGATGGGTGGGGGTATTAGCTGGCAGAAACATACGTAAGGGGGGAGGGGGCTTTGGTTTGATTAGGAAATGTTTTGCATGCCCTCCATCGGTTTAAACGACAGAGGGGAGAGTGGTAGCAATAGCCGCGCGCAGTGGTAAGGGGGGCCTAAAAATTTTGTGCAATTGTGCGACTTACACAGAGTAGAACCCGTCAAGTTACTACTTGAATGGTGGGTGGGAGAGCAGCGAGGCCACCTTAGTGAAAACCTTTCTAGTCATAACGCAAAAAATTTTGTCAGGCAGCTAGTGATTTACCCGGATAGAAGTTTGGGTCCTACTGGGGTTGACATACCGATTTTATTTGATACGTGAATTCTACAGCTTGGAAAGTACATACGTAGCATTTGAGCTTCATGACACCTGTTCGACACTAGAAGAAACCAAAAGTTGAGAAACTGCCACTTTGGAACCCAGACAAAAAATAAAACCCTAGCCTTGAATAAAGCCCCAGGTAAACCTTTCACGAAACAATAAAGCCCCAGCCTTGAATAAAGCCCCAGCCTTGAATAAAGCCCCAGGTAAGCGCTTCACGAAACAATAAAACCCCAGGGGCTTTATTCAAGGTAATACGGTACGCGATCGAGCAAACTTGTGCTTTGTTTGCTGGTTCGTGATTTCTTCCTTTTTCGCGGCCGAGCGATCATACCACTGTAGGTTGGCACTACGACTCCACCTTGATCTGAGCATTTTTGCTCAGAGGCGATAACTTGACAGCAACATCACAACATATAGTGCTGATGAAACATTTCAGTGCCAAGTTGTCGCATTGCTGTACTGTACTATTGCTATAATATGTTATGAAATGCAAATTAGATGTAACACTGCTAACACACTGATCTAACAGTTGATATCAGATTGAATGAATGAAAGCGGGGGCCTGTAAAAGAAAACACGAACACAAGAATTTTCTAAACATTGCTACAGTCAAAAGCAGACTCGTTTTATTTAACATTAATTTAATCAAGCATTGATTAATAGTTTAATTTAGTGAAAATTGATTTTAAAGTTTAAATATTTACTAAAAATTAGATGCCTCTTTTAAGAAAACAAAAGAGTGCGTTTGGCTAGGCTAGGTTACACGCAAATCATAGCCTGTACGTTTCATTTCGTGCAAGTTTTCTCTTATAGGAGGAAAATACAGCTACGCTCTTTTTTTTTAGTTGACACTAAAATGAACGAAAACGAAAAGAAAACAAAAAAGAAAACGAAAACGAAACTGAAATGAAGCGAAGCCAATTTTTTCGGCTTGCGCAATAAAGTTTTGCGAAAATGACGAGCAAAAGACAAATTATGAGCAGCTGTATCAGAATCTAGCTGCGAATTTATTCAAATATTTTCATCGAAGAGGGTGCTGAATGTTCAGTTTATTTCCTTATTGCTTATAGTTAATAATTCGACATGTGCAAAAAAATAGTAATATAGAATATGCATACCTAAATGGAGAAAAACTGAATTTTAACTGAATAGTTGAAAAGAATGAAAAATGTAAAAAAGTGTGAATATAGAAATAATAATTTTTCAAATATATTTAGTTTATTAATTTTAACTAATTTATCCTGAAAAACCAGTCGGTCTCAGGAATTATAAAAATATTTTGGCATGAGTAACATTGCGAAGTTGCAAAGTGCAGACAAAGCCCCCTGTTTGCAAAGCGCTTAAGGTGCAGATGTCTTGACCTCAGCTGCTACGAATCCCTTTGTCGGCTTTGATAAATTTTCCAGTTAATCTAGCCAAGTTGTCAAAAACTGACAACTAAAGAAAACGAAAACGAAAGAAAAAACGAAAATGAAAGAAAACTAAAGGAAAACGAAAACGAAAACGAAAAAGAAAACGAAAGAAATGTCAACTGAAAAAAGAGCGTAGTTGTACTATCACAAATGTTCCTACTCTGCTTTGGAACAAAAATAATGTGCTTAGTAACTATACTATAAAAATGACTGACTAAAACCGGAACCGGAACCGACATTTTTATTCCAGAAGTTAATGCTGATTATAATCACAACCTTGCACTTGCTACTTTTACTTCTTAACACAATGATGTTCAGCCCAAGAGTTGTAACAATCAACAGTTATAAGCAGGCAGTTGTTGTTTAGCCAGTCGACGAATATACCTGGCCCCCTTCCGCCCGCAATCTTCCAAAGCCACCTTCTCCAAACATTTCATCATGCTCTTTAGCATCAGACACTGGTCATGGGCCTGCGTTGGTTTCACTTCCGAACACACTCCCGTTTTCACGCTGAAACATCATTCTCCTATTAAGTTCAATGTCTGCTTCAAATTTGCAAACAGTTCACTTGAAAACAGGCAACTCTACATTCCACTATAATATTTTGTATTAATTACTTTAAATTATTTCATATATTTTTATCATAGAATTATTTAGTTAAAATTATTCTGAACACTTTTAGCCAAATTTTAATATAATTTAATAATTTAATATATTCAATATAAATTTAATAATATTTTAATTTAGCCAAACTGTATCACGGCTCAGTCAAGAACCTATTAACAATGAACAAGATATTACCACCTCTAAACCTTTAAACTAAGTGGAAACAAGCTCTTCTGTTGAGTGAGAAGCTGTTAGATTGTGAGGCCTGAGTGTCAATACTCCATAGGAAATATTTCACTTCTGATGAAAAAAAGATTTTAAATACCTATTTTTGCACACAATCACTGCTGAGTAGCTACAAAGTTTTTTAGCTAACGACAAAAAAGTGCATTGTAGAGCAATTTTTTAAGTCAAAAAAAGTTTGTGCTTTTAAAATGAAATTTTAAATACCTACATATTTCTGCATACAATCACTAAGGTGTAGCTACAAAGTTTTTCAGATGACAAAAAAGTACATTGTTGAGCAAGTTTTTCAAGTTTTGAAGTCAAAAAAATTTGTGCTTTTAAAAAGATAAGCCTCACCGAGGTTTGAACTCGGATCACAAGATTCAGAATCTTGAGTGCTAACCACTACAGTATGAGACCTCTTATAAGAAGATGTTGTGTATGAAAGTTATGTATGTGTTAGCGTTCTTCTCAAATCACGAACAACGTAGTGTTTAGATAGATTACTAGAGTGGATATTACCTATGTACAAAACAAGCCCAATCTGCGGCAAAAGCATTCAGTAAGCATCAAGCATTTTTTAAACACAATGGCCAGAGGCCATCGTAAACCTGTTGGGCCAGCTACAGCATTATTTTACTTACTTGATTTATCTTTCATACAAAACATCTTTAGCAATTTTAACAAAGTTTGTACAAAGTGCACAATGGATACGGGATCAAGACGTAAAATAAGTTATTGCTGCAATTAGTTAACAGCTAATCGACTTAGCGAATATTGCGCGAAATTTAAAAAAAAGTTGTCTCCGGCTGGGCTCGATCCAGCAAACTTTTGGTTAAGAAACCAATGCGCTAGTACTCTGCGCCACGGAGACCACAGAGCAAGATTGTTTAGTTGTCGTTGAATATTTTAGGTACGAGTTTTTTAATGCTGTGGACCTGGGCCAACCTTTTACAAAATTTTCCAGTCCTAAGTCCTAAATTTTACGATTTTGCAAATAAGGATTTATGTGTCGTGTTATATAACTGTTTTTGGATCTTGATTATTACATTTATTGTTATCAATTTGCTTAGGATATTTTATATCCTATTAATTATATATGTACCTACTTTTAGTGAAGTCTCAGGACTCTGTGATCTATGTGGTCGAGTGGTTAGTTTGATAGATTCTCAACCATGAGGTCATAATTTCGATTATAAGTTGATCACTTTTTGGCAGTCTTTTGCATTTCGAATTACTTCTCAACAATAGCCCCGATCTCAACAACACAGTGAAACTACAAGGCAAGATACAAGTGTGACAGATACACATCTAAGATAGAAGACGTGTAAAACACACTCCGCACCATAGATGCACATAGGGGGGGGAATAGGGACGGTATCCACCCCCCCCCCTCAGACATCCGGCACCCCCCCCCCTCAACCCCCCACCTCCCTCCGATGGCCAAGAAAGTGCCCCAAAAATGCGTAAAAAGCTGAAAAGTTGCAAAAAAAAGAAAATACACACGTAGTTGGAGAAGAACTATGTATTCCCAAGAATAGCTGAAAGACAAGACTTACATACATACCAACGCTGGAAAATTTTCTACTTTGACTTTTTTACAATTCAATTTTTGAAGGCTCTTGGCTTAAATTATAACGCACATAATTATGCTTGGATCCGCTTAGCTATCTTATAGCAAGTATGAAATGCTGTTTTATTGTTTACAGGTTTTACAGTTTTTGTAATCGCTTAAGTTCTAAAAATGGGGACAAGGTCAAGGGAGGACTATGAACCGGGCCTTAAGGGAAGCATGGAGGGTACTGCTGGAAGTTACTTTTGCCAATTGGCCACTTTCTGCGTGCAGTCGTCCGGCGGAAACATGAATGCCGAACCCAATGAGCCACAAAATATCAAAGCAAATATCACCAATATCCGCATGTTGTTGTTAGGTATCCAAATAGTGTTGGCAAACAATAGAAGCTACTAAAAATATCAAAGCTTTATAAACAGTAACAACACTTGGACAGCTAGTCCTAGAGCTAACATAGCCTAACATAGCTTTTTTGTTGAGCGCTACCAAATCGCTACTGACCACAGTAGCGACAGAACTTTACTTTTGATTTCCCCTAGTGAATTATGTGTCCTATGTATGTATGTACGTGTAGTCGCTTGGACAAGACAAAATTTGTGATTTTATCAGTGGTGATCAATAGTGTACAATGTACCTAACATCTCTACTAGTGGGCTTAGTGGCCTAGTGGCAGTATCAGTGATCAATGAATGTCTGGCAAACAGCCAACATTTGTTGCCAATTCAATTTCAGATGAACAGTAAGCACACAAATTAACAAATGGTAAAGCTATAAAGCTTACAATCAGTCGTGCAGTTTGAAAATACAATTTTTCACCAAACTCTGAAAACACGCAGATAAACAGGTTTGTTATAAATGGCCGGTTTTATAAATTACCATTAATTTATGAAATTAATTTACAATTCATTTTAGTCCTACATTATTAGAATGTATGTACATTATGTACGTACTACATACATAATAACAACAGATTACGATTCATTTCATTATGTGCATTTTATTTCATTAAGTTGAAAATTACTTTCATTTTTTTCCTTCGTTTCTTTCATTCATTTGTGACAAGTGTTCGTCAGTTTGTTTTTGTCATTTTCTGCAAGTTTTATTTAGATTGAAATTTTTTTATCCGATAATTTCAAACAACTAATCGAAAGTTGTAAAATTTTGTCTAATCTTTGTGAATATGTATATGTAGTAAGTTATTTTCAGGTTTTGTAACTATTCGGCGGCTTTTGACGCTTCAGAAAATACATACATACTACATAGGCATGGGCACGTTTACAATAATCTGTAAACGTTTAAACGCTCGCGTTTACAGATGAGAAAACGCGTTTAAACGTTTAAACCCGTTTTCTGGTTGTAAACGTTTTTTGACCGTTTAAACTTTTGACCGCGTTTAAACGTTTAGCGCGTTTAACCGTTTAAACGCGCTTAAGGTGGTAGTGTCGCCAAAGCAGTTTTGCTCATAGGCTGCAAAATGAGAACTTTTTGCTTTGAAATTGTACGTTCACTGAGAAACTAGTGAAATGCCATATGGTGTCAAATTAATACTGCCAGACACTAGACTACCAATATCTACCAATATTTTTAACCAATCACCATTTGTGAGCCAGACAGCACACAATAGAGACATAAAAGTTCAAAAATTCAAGCCAGATATCAGATTGGCCAGCTTGTGAAGTACATGTAATGTTTTGACGCACAATTTTTTGCCACAAATAAGAAAAATGAAAAATAAAGGTTCGTTTTTCTTTTGATTTCAAAATAAGTGTCTAAATGTTTTACAATTTATCATTATTGCTGTGAGTACTTTACAGGTTACGCACAGTTTCACAGTTCAAACAGGCATTACTCTACAACCACTCAAGCAATTTGATCTAAATTTTGTGTGCATACACTAGAGCATATGTGTTTTTACTTTGTGTAAAGAATTTAAACAATAAGTTTTTTAATTGTGACGAAATTATCGAATGTGAATAGGTTTTCAAAACGTCATTTTTCCGACTTTGCGACTTCACTGCTAACTGTATGCAGCATCAATTTTGCTGAAACTTGGCAAAAATATTTGCCTTAAAATATATTTTCAGAATTTATAAAGAACAATGAAATATTTTTCATTGAAAAAGTTTTATAGTCGCGCAAAATCGACTGCTTTCGCGACACTACCCCCTTAAACGTTTAAACGTACAGTACTGTGCAAAAAACACAAAAAATGTGCTTCGTCATTTTCCGGCGAACGTTCGTCATTTTTCGCGAAGGCTCGTCCGCCTTCACCGACGAAGCAGCTTGACGTTGACAATGTGTGTCAAACGTCATTTTTTAGTCTTAGGGCATTAATACAATAGACTTCCAGAAGTCTTTAACACAAAAAATGTGCTTCGTCATCTTCCGACCAACGTTCGTCATTTTTCGCGAAGGCTCGTCCGCCTTCACCGACGAAGCAGCTTGACGTTAACAATGTGTGTCAAACGTCATTTTTTGGTCTTAGGGCATTAATACAATAGACTTCCAGAAGTCACACAAAAAATGTGCTTCGTCATTTTCCGGCCAACGTTCGTCATTTTTCGCGAAGGCTCGTCCGCTTTCACCGACGAAGCTGTTTGACGTTGACAATGTGTGTCAAACGTCATTTTTTGGTCTTAGGGCATTACAATAGACTTCCAGAAGTCTTTAACACAAAAAATGTGCTTCGTCATTTTCCGGCCAACGTTCGTCATTTGTCGCGAAGGACGAGCCTCGTCGTATGCAGACGAAGAGGGAACTTTTTTTGCACAGTACTGTACTAAACGTTAAACGGTTCGAAAACCGCGTTTTTTGAACCCGTAAACGTTTAAACGGTTCCAAACCGTTTAAACGTTTAAACATGCCCATGCCTAATAAATACAGCACCTACTGTGCGTAGAAAAGTTCCCTGGTTGTCGGTGTACGACGAGATTCATCCTTCGCGAAAAGTGACGGACGGTGGCCAGAAAGTGACGAACAAAATAATTTTCAATTTTTCACTTTTTTACATTGAAAGTGTGTTTGGGAGCACTTTTTAAAAAAATTTTGTCACTTTCCGGCCCATCTTTGTCACTTTTTACGACAGATGAAGCTCGTTGCATGCCGACGAACCTTTTGTTACATGTTTGCGAACTCTATGTGAGCGTACCACTTTTTAGCAGGAACTTTCGGGAAACATTTCTTGCAAAATTTTTTTACAAGTTAAAATCAACTGGCAAAGTTCAGATGTATATATAGATACTTAACATACAATAAAGTTGCTGTGTAATTTTTTGTTCATGCTTCTTGGGTTTATTTTCGTAATTCGCCATAAATCTGGACAAACCTTCCATTAAAACTCTCTATTTTTTATCATATATAATCACACGCTTTTTATTGAAGTTTCCAAACAGCTGCAATTCACCTTGATTTTTTACTACATTTTTTGCACCTCAAAATTGGTTTTTAGGGCTGTAAAACTCTCTGGTAACATTAGTGTAATAAAACAGGGTTAACGAGCCCCCTGATTGATACAGGTTTCGCTTGGTTTCGGTTGTAGCTGCAAGAAGTGAGCTACTTGTTCGGTTGAGTACGTAGTTTAGTGATCAGACGTGGCGCAGAATGAGGCCACACTCTCAGGCGGAATCCCCATTTTGCTTATTTCCCAAAACCCCCAATC
>JASANF010004267.1:0-42495 GCA_030248245.1 Trissonchulus sp. WLG1_4 | reverse complement strand
CTGTCGCCAGTTTTTCATCAGGAATCTTTTATTGATGTTGTTTATATATTGTGTTGTTTACTTTTACTTTGCTTGTAGCTATGATCTAACCATCAGCTGAAGTATTAAAAGTCAAAAGGTTAGCGAGGTGATCGAATTTTTCACAGCATCTTTTTCTTAAGATGGAGCTTTTTTTGTTTTTTTTAAAACATTAGTCAGATTTATTACCTAGTCTCTGTCTTGTCTATTTTTCTTTTTTTATCGTCTGACAGAATATACACCTATTAGGTTTTTTTTGGATTTTTCGTGAAATATGTTTTAGAGTATAAGTTATTTTTTTGGAATAGGAAAATTCTGGCTAAGTCTAAAATAGCCCGACTGGCAAAGCATTGTTTTGAGAAAAGAGAATTTTTTTAGTTTAAATTAACTCAATATTTAGCGAACAAATATCTTAAATAAAAGCGGGACTTTTTTATTTTTAAGGTAACTATTACGTGTCCCAAATCTTCAAAATATAGCCCCTTTGCAATTTGGACGATTATTTTACAAACACGCAAATAATTAGCTAGTGCGATTGTTTCATATATTGACATTGCAGTGTAATGAAACATGAGCAGTCAAATGAGAAGCAGTATATTTTGTATGGTAATACTATTTTGTTACTAATTTAACGCCATATGATAGACCATTATTACAAAGTTAATTGAGTCAACTCATTAGAAAGCCAAAAAGCATTCACTGGTTTTCCCTCCAGATAACCGGTTTGTTACATGTACATATTGCTTCTTTCTTAGCAGTCATAATAGTCGCTTTTGCTTCTGTTTTGTGCCCGGTATTATAGCGGCCTTTTTATATTGTTTTCAAGGCTATGTTTTATTTATTATATTTTATGCCACTGTGATTTTATCTTTTAATATATAATTCTAATATATGTAAGTACATATGTATAGTAAGTTGTTAACTTTTTCATGTTGTGATAATTTGTAAATATTGAATTTATGTAGGGGTATTAATATAAAACTTCAACTATAACTTTTACAATATTGTGGAATTTGAGCCACTACTGCTTGGTGTTTGAGCCGATATGTGCTGCAAAATAACACAAAATGTGGATTTGAAACAATAACTGGTATTTCAAGTGTTATATTGCGACGCAATGCTTTTAGTTTTGGAAAAACTTTCTGATTTTTTTTAGGAATTGTAGTCCACGAGTTACAGACATAGCTGTCTTCTAGTCACTGTTCTACTGTTGTTTTAGGAACCAGGACTACAATTGAATGCTGTTGTGTCGTGTTTGTTTTTATTTTTGTATATTTTGCTGTACTGGTCAACAATATCAAGCAAGAGTATATAAATAGGAAGAATAACGCACACTCGTTCTTCTACTTTGCGACTTGCGGGTAAGGTAAGTACGTTGTACGTTACGAGCAAGTTCAGGAAAAAGTTATGTCTATTGTTTGCAACATTTTACAAAATCGTATTAGAAAATATCAAGGTTTGTGTAGTCCATTGCGCCAAGCGTTGTCGCTGTATAAGAGCTTTATGTGATACTGAATGAATTGAACCTATCTAATGTACATTGTTATATATATTATATTATAGTGCATTTTATGCGCTGAATTTTATATGAAGTAAAATATTTAATTGTAGCGTTTTTGCTTTCTCTGTGTCGATGTAGTCCTACGCAATTGTGCGTATGATGTTTACGTTTGCAGGGGATACCCTGCCTCGGTGTTGCTGGGTAAATCATGTCCCGTAGAAAATCTGATGAAATGTCACTAGAGTAGTCATCCCCTCATTTTGTCGTGGGATGATTTTTTCATGATACCGCCTAAAAGGACACGGGGATACGAATTCTGGTTTAGATTGGCCAGTCATCCATTCCGTGTGTTCATTCAGCCGGTAAATTTACAGAAACAAGCAAAGCTCAATGCAAAATGTGGTTGGATATATCAAACCTATATTTTCACTCAGTGAACCAAAACCTGCTGCGCAGTAGAAAATCATTTTCATGAAGGAATTGTGGTTTATATCAGCTGGCAGTTGCAGCTATCTTTCAAGTTTTGAACTATATGTTCAGTATCATTAAAAGTCGCGGTACAAGCATAAGTCGGCAAAAAGGAACACCACTAATTACAGTTATAACGTAACATTGTATCAGCTGATGATTCACTTGTGCCACTTATGAAAGCTTTTATGCGCCTGTGCCGGTCCCTAATTTCAACTACGTAGCAGCTTCAACTGAAGTAAATTTTATGAGGTCCATACTCCATACACATTGCTAGTAACGTCGTGCTTACCATGACAGTGCGTTGTGAACCCAAGCCTAAGCCTAAGCCTAAGCCTTTAAAGTCTGACAAAAAATAGTTGCACCACTTGAAAAAAGGAAACATGTCATTTCGTTACGAAAAGAATAGATTTGACTATCAAACAGCAACTAGTCGCAGAAGTCGCCACAAAATAAGGGCGTAGTTTTTTTGACAAACTTTACTTTGTGACATCGTGCTATGATTAACCTCCTTTTACTTTTATTCCAAATTTGTGTAAGCTGTCTGAAACAATGGACAATTTGAGACATTGTGAATAAAATGAGACCTGTGTGATTCAAGACTTGCTTGCAACTTCAACTATCAGACTATGTGCATCTTCATACTCAATCAGACTGTGTGAATGTGAGAAGAAAATGGAAGTTATAAATGTTAGTGCAAAAATTTTCTACATACGTACTACCTTTGCTTTGGCTAGCCTTATATACTCCATGCACAATATGCAAATGAGCTTGAGGCCTTGTTTTGCCAGTGAGTAATTCAGGCGTTTCGTTTACGTATTTACGTACTTAGGTAACTACTCAATAACATATGAATATCAACACAGCAGACACATTTCAAACGCACACTTACATTCACACAGACCCGCACAATTACACCGATGAAAACACGCAAAGACGCACACACATAACTCACTTAGTTAAACGTTATTTTTCCGACACCTCATTCTAAAGAAGCCTGCTGCGCTGTGGCGCAGCAGGAAAAATAAAGAAAAACTGCTAGGTTATCTATCGAACGATAACCGAAACTCTACAAAGGTTAAGAATCGAAAAGATAGTTGATAGTTGCAGGGGCGGCCGCCCCTCCCCCCGAAATTTCTCGATTGAAATTTTACACAAGGGTTTTGGTTTTTATGGTCCGGCCGGAAAATTTTTCTGATGCGTCCCCAATTGACCAAATTTGGCCTAAAAATCAAAAATTTCCCCCAATTTTTTCCTTTCAGACAATGCACTAGGCAAGCGTGCGTGTGCGCCCGCTCATGCGCCATGGCGTACTCCATGGTGTAAAATGCGCCCTCAAGTGAACAGGCCTTTACTAGGACTAGAACTGCATAGAAGGTTGAGTACCTTAATATTCTGCCACACAGCGGCAAATAAAAAGAAATACACTTAACGGCCAAAACGCCATGGATATGTTTTTACTCACAAATACGGTCAGCAAACATTTTCGATCTCACGCTTTGTGTATGAAGTATTACAGAAAAGGTAACACAAATTCAGTCAATACATAGCACATCTTCACACAGGCAGTGCAGACAAAAGTAAAGTTTTTTGTACCTAAAATTGTACACATAGCATTGATTACCCACTCTCTGCTACTTTTCATATCAGTTTGGTCCTATTTATGTCTCACTTATGTGATTGTATCTGTTGTTGCTGTGGCGGTGGCCTTTTCTAACTTTTTAGCTATACCTTAAGAGGCAAAATTTGAGGAAGAGGCTTTTTGGTTGTCAAAAAGCTAATTTCAATGTTAAACCGACATAGACAGTTGTAATTGAGTATGTCATTCAGCTATACTATTGTTTTCTAGAAACCTGACGCAAAGAGCGGGTAAAAAACAATTACGTTCCAAAGTCTGATCAAAAACTGTTCGTCTCTGAAACATCGTGGAAACTGGAAATACCGAGTTTATGTCACCACAAGCAGTTTAAATGATCACGCTACCTTTTTATCAGAGTTCATTCATTTATGGTCAGACGTTATTTCGCGAAATCACATACATTACAAGATTTTTTGCAGTTTCGCCGCATCCACACTGGATTTTTCTGGCATTCGCCGAGTCTACTAAATCGCGAACATTCCCAATCCAAGTCCACACAGCCTGATGTTTTCTTCGTGACGCAGATTTTGCAAGACTTCGGACAGTTTCGATTCATCCAAGTTGGATTCGATTGACATTCTCCGATACGAGCAAATCTGGCACATTCCCAGTCAAAATCTTTGCAAATGGTTTTACTGGTTGCTTTAGATTTTTTGGATTTTGATGGTTTCGTTGTTTTGGTGGCTTTTCGTGGTTTCTTTGTTCTTGTGCGTGATTTTGGCTTGGGTTTTCGAGTAGAAGTTTTTGGTTTGGACTTTGGCTTTTTCACTCTGACTGTTGGTTTCGTTGGAGTGGCTAAACAAAGTAATTAATGCTTGTAGTGCATTCAAGACTTGAATGAGATAGTTGAAGCAGTTTTTACCACACTTTATTGTAAAGACACCAGTTTAATCAAGAGTACATAATATAGAAGAAGAATGGGACACTCTGCTGCTAGCCTGTGCTGCGCAAACAGATGCGGTTGTCTAAGTTTGGCCTACAACATTTTTCGGTATAATGAAATACTGCGACTGAAGATACCTAAATATCCACTGTTCTGCTTGATACTTCCCCAATTTGATCGAATGCCAGAGCACTGTGTTTCTGAAACACACGAAGTATTTTATGACAGGATTACACTGAATCTTATTCAGGTCATATATGTATGAAGAGTTACACGTTTATGAACAACTATATATCGACTGTCAAGAAAACGGAAAGTTGAAAATTAATTTTTAGTACATTCAAATTAGTAACTGATTTACTAATTTATTAGTACATATCTAATTAAACGTCATTTTTTGGTACCTAAATAAGTATGCAGATTATTAGAAACAGTAGAAATCGGTCGCAAAGTTTGTTTGCCGTTTTCATTTCAGTAAAAAATCATTTAGTTTAATTGCGACCGTACCGCAAAGTCCATTAACACATTTTCCAGTCGGGCACTGACTGCACCGTGGACCGTATTTATAGGGCTTTTGACCAATGTAATTTCCTCTGAAACAAAAGTTAGGACGTTTAATTGAACGTGTTCATATGTAAGATCTGATATCTACTTACCTTGGATACTGCGACTTCTGTTCCTACGACAGGAGTTGCAACTAATTACTGGTTTGACAAGCTGATGCTGCTACCACGACTTAGGGTTGTTTTGATGCGACCCATTTTCAATTGATTTGATTTGATTTGATGTGGGCTTCTCGAAAATCAGTTGATTTGATTTGATTTGATGTGGGCTTCTCAAAATTAAATTGATTTGATTTGATGTGGCCTTCTCAAAAATCAATTTATTTGATTTGATTTGATGTGGCCTTCTCAAAAATCAATTGATTGGGTTGCCGACCCCCAGCGAAGCAGGGGTGCAACCCATTGTATTCATATTCCTGTTTTTTGGGTTGCCGACTAGTTGCGAAGCAACAAAAAGCAACCCTTTTGTATCTGTCATGTCCGTTATTATTATTCTCCGGACACGAATTTGTAACAGGTTTTTCTCAGCCCCCCCTGGTCGGATTGGTCCCAAACTTTGGTGGAGGGATCTCTACCATTAGTACTTGCACCCCCCAACTTTATGGACTCGTGGCCCCTCGGAGGCCCGCGTCACGTGACCTTGAAGGGAAAATGGACGAAACCTGTTGGGGTTATGTTTCAGCCATTAGTATAAAAGGGTGTAAAAGATGGGTTTCAGATGTCAAATTTTCGAAATTTAGATTTGGACGTCTCTAGGGGTAATTTGGGCCCCGGAAGACGAATCCGAGGTCCATTTTCGTCTAGGACCTCTCGGGACCCTTCCATGACCCCCCTAGGGTACCCTGCCCAGGGGGTCCCCAGGGGTCAAATTTTCGAAATTGGGATTTTGACATCCCTAGGGGTAATTTGGGCCCCGGAACACGAATCCGAGGAACATTTTCGTCTACGACCCCTCGGGACCCTTCCATGACCCCCCTAGGGTACCCTGCCCAGGGGGTCCCCAGGGGTCAAATTTTCGAATTTGGGATTTTGACGTCCCTAGGGGTAATTTGGGCCCCGGAACACGAATCCGAGGACCATTTTCGTCTACGACCCCTCGGGACCCTTCCATGACCCCCCTAGGGTACCCTGCCCAGGGGGTCCCCAGGGGTCAAATTTTCGAAATTGGGATTTTGACGTCCCTAGGGGTAATTTGGGCCCCGAAACACGAATCCGAGGTCCATTTTTGTTTACGACCCCTCGGGACCCTTCCATGAGCCCCCTAGAGCACCCTGCCCAGGGGGTCCCCAGGGGTCAAATTTTCGAAATTGGGATTTTGACGTCCCTAGGGGTAATTTGGGCCCCGGAACACGAATCCGAGGACCATTTTCGTCTACGACCCCTCGGGACCCTTCCATGACCCCCCTAGGGTACCCTGCCCAGGGGGTCCCCAGGGGTCAAATTTTCGAAATTGGGATTTTGACGTCCCTAGGGGTAATTTGGGCCCCGAAACACGAATCCGAGGTCCATTTTTGTTTACGACCCCTCGGGACCCTTCCATGAGCCCCCTAGAGCACCCTGCCCAGGGGGTCCCCAGGGGTTAAATTTTCGAAATTGGGATTTTAACGTCCCTAGGGGTAATTTGGGCCCCGGAACACGAATCCGAGGTCCATTTTCGTCTACGACCCCTCGGGACCCTTGCATGACCCCCCTAGGGCACCCTGCCCAGGGGGTCCCCAGGGGTCAAATTTTCGAAATTGGGATTTTGACGTCCCTAGGGGTAATTTGGGCCCCGGAACACGAATCCGAGGTCTTTTTTCGTGTACGACCCCTCGGGACCCTTCCATGACCCCCCTAGTGCACCCTGCCCAGGGTGTCCCCAGGGGTCAAATTTTCGAAATTGGGATTTTGGCTCTTTTGCCTATAATGGAAAGTCCTCTGCTTAGAATAGAGGGTCCTGTGCCTAGAGTAGAAGGTCCTCTGCCTAGAATAGAGGCTCCTCTGCCCAGAATAGAGGGTCCGTCGCCTAGAATAGAGGGTCCTCCGCCTAGAATAGAGGGTCTTCCGCCTAGACTAGAGGGTCCTCCGCCTAGAATAGAGGGTCTTCCGCCTAGACTAGAGGGTCCTTTACCGAGATTGGATGATTTTCTGCCTAGAACACTAGGTTCTCTGCCTTCAGAGGGTTTACTGCTTAAAATAGAGGGTTCTCTACCTAGACTAGAGGGTTCTCTGCTTAGAATAGAGGGTCCTCTACCTAGAATAGAGGGTCCTCTGCTTAGAATAGAGGGTCCGCCACCTAGAATAGAGGGTCTTTTGCTTAGAATAGAGGGTCCTCTACCCACTGTCGGCAACCCGTTGATGTCACCCGACTTGTTTTTGTTGTTTTTCCTGTGATCAAAAGTTTGTTACTCGTTTTTCTCTGGAGTTACTGGGGGGATTGGTCCCAAACTTTGGTGGGGGGACCCCCCCTATGAGTAGTTGTGCCCCCCACCTTGGTGACCCCCTGACCCCACGGGGGGCCGGGTCACGTGACCCCAAAAAATATTTTTGGTACAAATAAAACACCAAGGGGGACCCTTGTGAACTTGAAAAATTTTTTGTTAGGGATTTGGACAAAAACTAGTCTCTAGAGGTAGTATTGGCCTCTGAACACGAATCTGGGGTTATTTTTCACCCAGGACCCCCCTGGACCCCCTATGACCCCCCTCAGGGTACCCCCCCAGGGGCCCCTCAGGGGTCAAATTTTCGAAATCGAGATTTTGGTGTTTTTAGGGGTAATTTGAGCCCCTGAACACGAATCCAAGGTTTATTTTTGCCTAGAAACTCCCTGGACCCCCATACGGCCCCCTCAGGGTACCCCTCCTCCCTAGGGGGCCCTCAGGGGTCAAATTTTCGAAATTGAGATTTTTATGTTTTTAAGGTTAATTTGAGCCCCTGAACACGAATCCAAGGTTCGTTTTTGCCTAGGACCTTCCTGGACCCCCTAGGACCCACTCAGGGTACCCCCTTCTAAGGGTTCAAATTTTCGAAATTGAAATTTTGGGGTTTTTGTGGGTAATATGGGTCCCTGAACATAAATATCAGGTTTTTTACCGAAAATAGACAATCTTTTGCGTATAATGGAGGGTCCTCTGCCTATAATGGAGGGTCATCTGCCTATAATGGAGGGTCATCTGCTTAGAATAGAGGGTCTTCTGCCTAGAATGGAGGGTCATCTGCCTAGAATAGAGGGTCTCCCGCCTACAATAGAGGATCTTCCGCCTAGACTAGAGGGTTTTTTACCGAGAATGGATGATTTTCAGCGTTGAACACTAGGTTCTCTGCCTTGGGAGGTTTTTCTGCTTAAAATAGAGGGTTCTCTACCTAGAATAGAGTGTCCTCTGCCTAGAATAGAAGGTCCTCTGCCTAGAATAAAGGGTCCCTTACCGGTCGGCAACCCGTTGTGGCCTACTGGCGATTTTTTGATTTGATTTGATGTGGGCTTCTCAAAAATCAATTGATTTCATTTGATTTGATGTGGGCTTCTCAAAAATCAATTGATTTGATTTGATTTGATGTTCGAATACTTTTGATTTGATGCCGTTTTGATGTAACTACTGTCAGTTGAAAAATTGTATGTGATACTGTGTAGCCTAATGTCAACGGGATGCTATCGAAGGTGAAAAATGTTTGCTTTTTGATTGGTTTCACATTTTTACAACGTAGAAGTAGAACAGGTCAAGGGGCATCGTGGATGTAAACAAGCCTTTCTGCTCAGGAGAGAAACTTATAATATAAACTGAGGTCTGAGTGTCAATATATGTATATTCCATACTCATTGACAAAATAATATTTAACTCCCAATTTTAGCACTAAATAGCTATAGTTTTGTGGGCCGGGCCCGGGCCGCCACACGTATGGCCCGTGAGGCGGGCTCGGGCCTAGCCGTTCCGTTGGTCTTGGACCGGTCCCGCGTATAACAGCCCGCCACCGGCCCGCGAGCTAATGGCGGGCCGGGCCGTACGGGCGTCCTGTGGGCAGAATAAGCCACGCATAGCAATATATATATTCGCATCTATTCGCAAATTTTGGGAGCAGGGCCGCAACACCTATAACCCACAGGCAGACCGAAATATATCGGCTATAATATACGCCGCTCTTGAAGGGGCCACGTAATACACAGGTGATTATTTACAGGCCGACAATACAACTGTGCTATTTATATAACAAAACTATATAATAGTAAAAGTGTACCCTATATGATTACGCATTCTCGCTTCCATAAGCTGAGACTAGATTTTTACAAATAAGAAATAAATTTTTCACGCTGCATCAAAACTGCATCAAAACTGCATCAAAACTAGATCAAAACTGCAACCCAAGTAATTTTTTCAGTTTTTATTTGATTTGATTTGATGTTGAGTTTTCAAAAACCAATTGATTTGATTTGATTTGATGCGGGCTTCTTGAAAATCAATTGATTTGATTTGATTTGATTTGATTTGGACCTTTTGAAAATCGATTGATTTGATGTGGACCTTTTGAAAATCGATTGATTTGATTTGATTTGATGCATCAAAAATCAAAACTGCATCAAAACTAGTTTTGATTTGATGCAGTTTCCACATCAAAACAACCCTACCACGACTGCTGCAACAATAGCTAGTGCTACTATTATACGACTGCTACAAGAGTTCCATTGCTACTACTGCTAGAGCTCGTCCCTCACTACTGTGACTACCACTGCTTACAACCAGCTAAAATATTTTAT
Source organism: Trissonchulus sp. WLG1_4 (assembly GCA_030248245.1). NCBI lineage: Eukaryota > Metazoa > Nematoda > Enoplea > Enoplida > Ironidae > Trissonchulus > Trissonchulus sp. WLG1_4. Next base: position 32,694 of record JASANF010004267.1, on the reverse strand, counting down.
TAAAATATTAAATTGGGACACTCACGACTGGCCCCCGCTTGCGGGATCGTAAGTCAGGTCTCAAAACTCGCCCTAAATTTATTTTTAAACCCCGAGTTAACTATGTGAGGTAACTATGATCTTCCTCCCTTAAGTAGATTAAAAATACCCTTGTATTAGAGTTACTAGTACAAATCGTAGCCTGGTATAACTTCAACACAAGAAAGAGGTGAATCTGCGCGCCAACCAGCGCTCGAACTTCTGGGCGTATATATCTTGTGAATTGTGATTACGTACATATTTTGGTGCATAAGGCACCTTAACTGGTTCACAGTTACATATGTATTGTTAGAAAGACATGGTGACGTTAGACGTAGACAAGCTCGAAATAAATACGAAAATACATTATTTACCCAGGTCCGTAATTGCAGACCAGATAGTAGCCTCTTGGTATGCCAAAGCTGTTGACTAATTGGTCACAGTAAGCCAACGCGCATCCCACGGCACAGCTTTTGGCCCAGACTACCTGAAATCAAAATGATTACACATGGTGAAGCTTCTTTGTAAGCAATTTCAATTTTTGTAATAAGTGTAGGATACATACATAGGTGCACACGGATAGCTCACAAAACATAACATCATTACAACATCACAAAAATTTTGGGTACTCCGCCCCCATTAGCAATATCTTGACGATAAACCTAAATTTTTAACAACCCTTTTATGTTTGTTCCTGTTATGACAAACAATCCTAGTTTGTTTGCACCAGCAAAACTTAGTAGAGATTAAAAGGTATATAGGTATGGCACTCTTCCCTTTTTACCCATTCGATGGGACCGACACTTTGGCTGAAAAAGGCGAGTTAATGCTATATTTCAGGTGATTACACACCTGTACTTGGAATCAAGACATAATCAACAAAAAACCCATTCGTTTCAGCAAAATATATACTAAATGCAGGGGATGTCATAATTTTAGTTCGAAAAAGGAAGGGGTCTTGGCCATCGTGTCTATGTTGAATTGAAAGATGATGCCCTTTTTTGAAAGAATGTAAGAAATGGAGGTGCCGGGAATCGCACCGGGCCGCCTGCTTCGAAGTCAAGCATGCTAACCACTACACCACAGCCCCCGAGTCTCATAGGTCCTAATTCTCATTTACAACAGGGTCCCCCCTTCGAACATCGTTGCGACCCTGTAACGATACTCGGTCGATACTCCTGCTCCCGGGCGAACCCCATGCCTCAAGGGCGGAGCACATTCACGCGTAGGCCTCCAAGCCTACTTCAATCACACCACACTCCTGGGTTTTCTGGCTCACCCGCAACCACAGGGTTTCTCGATCGACCCAGAACGATTCTCAACCAATACCGAGGGTTTTAACCGGCTCACCCCTAACCGAAACCGAAGGTTTTCTCCGGTTCACCCCTAACCGAAACCGAGGGTTTTTCACCCGTTCACCCCTAACCGAGGGACCACAAAAGAAAGGGACTATGTACACAGTCATACAGCACACAGCATGAGCACCGCAAGGGTTGAAGTGCCAACCTCAACCCAGTGTATGGGGCTCCTAACCCACCTCCAAAGACGGTTCGGGGATAAGGCTGTCCTGAGGACCCGGCCCTATCCTCTCTGTCCTATGTCACGGTCGCCACTATGTTGAAAGAAAGATGATGCCCCAATTTGAAAGAATGAAAGAAATGGAGGTGCCGGGAATCGAACCCGGGCAGCCTGCTTCGAAGTCAAGCATGCTAACCACTACACCACAGGCCCCGAGTCTCATAGGCCCTAATTCTCATTTACAACATCTACAGCAAGAGAGAGAAGTAATGGTGTCTTGATTTCCGCGATTCAAGGCAACACCGATGGCCAACTTTTAATGGTGTTTTACAAATAGGAGAGTGGCCTTAATGAAATAATGACGCAAATAGCTTCTGCTATTGGTACTGCGCAAACAACTTCGAGGGGCGCCACTGAAGTCAAGTAATATTGTCTTGATTTGAAGAGAATTTAAACTCCACGTGAAATTCAGCATTAGCAATGCGGTTTCGGTGGATAAGCTAGAATATGATTGAGTATTACCCTGACGCTCCTTCATATTATGCGCTCTTTGTGGAACGTATAGTATAATTTTTTAGGTTAGCCTTAAGAAGGTATTGCAGGTTATTTATAAGTATTATCAAATATATTCAATTTAAAATTAAACTATAAAGTAGTTTTCATGTTGCAGCCGTTATACCAGTTTGCACAGTTACTACAGTTCGCTTTAATTGACCTAACCCACAAAAAGTGTCACCATAAAAAACCTACTCCACTCCCTTTCAGACAATTTTGTCAGACAATCAAAGTTTGGAGTTGATTGTAGTCTGGAATTAAATTTTGTTGAATGGAATGTAAGATTAATGATCGTAATTGTAAATCAGGCGGACAACCTTGAGATACTAGTCTGCAAAAAATTGACAGTAAGATATCAGATGTCACAATGGCATACTGTAAAACTTTGACGCGTCTATCATGAAATCTTATTTTGAAACTTTAAAAAATGTATAGAGCACAGATCTTGTTGAAATGCATATAATCTGTTAGCTGAAAATTTACGAGGTACGAGTACATACCTGAACTATAATACCGATGTTGTTAAGCATTGGCAAGCATTAAAGTGTAACACACTCAATCTTCTAAAAAATTAAGACTTTAATTTTTCCAAATTTTTGAAACTTTTTGAAACCTTGCATTTTTAAAATCCAGAGATCAAGGGAATTGATTAGTACCAAACATAAAAAATCGGTTTCGTAAATTTTATATTCAGAACTGGGGGGCAATATTATAAATATTTCAGACAGTTAAAAAACCAGCATCACAATTTAGTCTATTTTTGGAAAAAGAGGATGTCTTTAAGAATCGCTGTGAATGTGAGAACGTGCTTCAAAAATATTTCCACTATCCATATACCTCTTTAAGTTAGATAAAATTCAACTATGAGTCAGATAAAATTCGATAAAATTCAACTATAAAATTCAACCAATTAATGTTTGTTATTTTTTAAATGCTAAAAGTTTATTTAAATTTTCTTAACAATAATTTCTCAATCTCAATAACGTGTAGTGCCTTTCATGCCAATTTTAATTTGTGATATGGATATCAAAAGTATCATATTCCTATCACAGTATCAAACAGGTATCAAAACTGTATCAAAATCGGTAACGAAAATTTGAAATTCAATCAATATTTTCAAATTTAATGCTTTGAACGAAACTCTACATTGTTCATAGTCAAAAGGTTTAATCCATCTTCAAATAAATAACCTTCCCGAGTTTGTGTTCTTATGACTATCACCAAGAACCGGAGAAAGTATGACACGTCCATATATGTACCAGCTGATTGACCGCAACAAGGCTATGGTCACCATTTAAATTCTAGATTTCTGACGGGGCTGATTCTTGTGTCACGTTTTGTCTGTATCAATTCAAGTGCACCGCATCTACCGCGCTGTGAAGCTGCCGACAAGTGTCATACTCTTCTCATTATGCACTTACTTTGGATGATTGTTTTGTCAGTAGCTTACTTGAGTGTAATGACCGCAAACTCCCCAGCAATAGCCTGAGTTGTAATCGTATATGTGGATTTCATTGTAGAAATCTTGTATGGCCCTTCCCAAGTCTGGAAATATGCGAGTATTGTACCACCATAGATTTTCACCTAGCCATTTGTACCCGTATCTATTTTTTCTGGTCCATGCGGGACTGTGATTAGCATTACAACCCGCTGCATATCGTCTGGCTACGTTTGCAAGATTATTGTCCCAAACCTAAAAAAATATAGAGCAATTTTTACGTTTTAACTTATACAGGTATTTCTTCATTTGCTTGAATGAGTGTTGCATATATTGTATGCCTTCAGTACCTTTTGACAATCAATGTTTTGAACTTAGTTTTCAGCTCAAGGTTGCATTTGTATGAATTAAACTCGATAATTTGTTTAATGTTTAATGTTAAATTTAATAATTTTTGATAATTGTTTAATATATAGTATATACCATAATCCTTTTCACTCACTAACTGCAATTTGATTACTATTGAGAAGAGTCCTTACCAATTGTGTATTTTACAGTATTTCGCAGTAATTTTGCTAAGGTCATATAACAATGATGCGTTGTTAATCTTACCATCTCTTGCATGTCTGCAGCATATATTGTTGCACGTAACTGATTATGTTTGGAAAGTAAATAGTTTCTTTGATCAGGCATTTTGTTGAGATCGTAAAGCTTGCTGACTGCTAAAAAATACGTTAAGATGAGAATCTTCGGCTAAACAATGGTCAACGAAGCAGTTAAATCTACTTTGAGCCATTGTTTTACAGCAAACTGTGGTGGGGTACATTTTCATGTATCACCAACTGAATACCCAATGGCTTGGCTGTGGGGTCGGTGTAAAAAGCTATAGCCTATGGTGAGGGGGGTCTCTATGTAGTTGCCGCTTAGCTCCAATCAGGGGAATATGTTATTCAGTCGGTAATTCATGAAAAAGAAAATTAATAATAGAAATTGCAGAACGCAATTTCATAACATAATGCATAATTTCATTTCATAAGGAACATAATGCATAATAGATTGCAAAAGGCATAGTCGACAAAAATTTTCAAAAATGAAACTTGACTAGCTAATGTATTCTGCACACTAATGCAAGGAGCCATTAATTGTAAGTACATTTAATGGTCGTTCTTACTTAAACACCGTATAACTGTTCAGCCGGCTAACTTATGAAATAATCACGACACTAATAATGTATGAGATCAGCTTGTGGCGTGATTTATTCCTATTTTAGACGGCTGAGCAGACACGGGTGTAAGTTTGAATCGAATCTCCTGGGCTAATCAGTAAATAATCTGTGCCGCAATCTGAATTTGGCTGGGAATTCTTTTGTTATCATCCTAAAATACATACGTAACTTACATTGGCTCTCGGCTAAAGGATAAGTCATGAACAGCAGAGGGAGCATCAGTGCTACTTGTGGCAAAACCGCGCCCATTTTTTCTGCCGTCAGACCAACCTGTGGGTAAAAATCGAGAATGAAATAAACTCAGTGCGGGTTTAATATTTACGCAAAGTGTAATCAACAAACTAGATATTTGGGGAAGTTGCCCTGTTTTGTTAAAGTTAATGAATGTACGATTTGTAATAAATTTGCACCCAGACATTTTTACGACTATTTTTTTCTTCTGACAGAGCATCTAACATCTGGGGTAGAATTGAGCTCCTGTTCATTCGTGAGATGAAAAACTGTATCATTTTGAAACTAGTCTTGACTTAAATTTACCCACACCGTTAGTCAATATTAACGAATTACTAAAAAAGTGAAAATCACGTCGAAGTAGCACGTGAAGCAAAAAAACACACTCAAAACAGCGTTTTATTCATTTCTCATGATTTGTCGAAGTTTCAATGCAATTGACTTTATCAATCATCTTGCAAAAGTTGTGGCAATTTTACTCTACCAAGCAACAAAATTTGATTACAAAACTAAATTGGTTTTGCAGTTGTGGTTTTTTAGCAATTACCGAATCATCAATATGTTGTGTGGTCTTCAATAAATTGGATGAGTCTATTAAAAGTTCCGCATCACTGATGCTTGATTCTATTTCGGTTACATTACATCAGATAAAATGTAGGTAATGTTCTCTTAGTTGTAATGTTCCAGTTATGAAATAAAGTTTGATACGCTCAACTAACCATATTACCAAAAAGGTGCCAAAAACAAGTACTAATACATCTCAAAAGGCTCTGTAAACTGCCTGTTTTAAACACCTAACCGCATTGTAGTAAATTTTGTTGCCATTCTGGTTTACGTAATTAATTGACTTCACTAGATGGTACAGGTGGTACAAATGGTACAGAAACAACAAAAAATATATCTGCAATGGTAATAAATTTGAACTAGCAAAAACAAAAAATACAAAACAAGCATAACTGAAAGCTTAGCTAACTGAACTGGGTGTTTGCAAGGCTGATCAACCAGCTACTAAGCACTAAGCAGTAAGCACTAAGCAAGCACCCTACCTTCAAGACAAAAGCTTATATCAAAATATTTTCGTAATAATAGTTATATCATACCTGTCTTGAAATATCAGTGCAATAACTAACGACAATACCTAACTAAGTGCACGCTGCTAGATTCACAGCGTGCCGTATAATCTAGTTAATTGCACTGCTGTAGGCGTGCATCTTAGTTATTGCACTGTTATTTCAAAACAGTTATAACATAAGTACATTATAATACTTTGAAGCGTGCACTCAGCAATCATTTGCACTGGGACGTGAAGCCCGCGTGTATACCTAAACTCGTGCGCTGCGCGCACTCATTCATGCACTTGGAGCTTCACGTAACAGTGCGTATAAATTACTGAGTGCACTCTACATCGTGCTATAACCTACACTTATAAAGTTGGATCCTTCAAAGAGATGACAGCTCGGACTACGTTTTCAGGTAAGGTGCTCTATTTCGGCATGAAAAAATTGTTGTTTCTTGATTGTTTGTTCAAGAGTAACTTCTTGGATAGACTTCTTGTAGTGCTATTATGTTGGAAGTTCCAAAATTTTTCACTTTCAAAACGACTTCCTGACAAAAATTTGCACAGCATTTCAATATCTTTTACATAACAATTTTGGTAGCTCCAACAGAACCTTTTAAAAAAGTTAGCTCATTACTGTATGACAATCCTAAACCCCCAAAGCTACGAGTAAGCTAGATTTAGTTGCTTTTTATGTTTTTCTTTTAAATTGTTACCAGGATCATACCTAAAATACTAGTCTTCTTGAACACAACTAAATAAAGTTTGGCTTCGTCGGCATAGAGCTGAAGTATTGAATCAGTGTTCTAGATGTTTTTAAAAATTAAGAATAGAATTGACCCTAACAAGCTACCCTAGAATGTAGATAAGCAGACATGTACAGAAACAGCTTGCTGAAGGTTAGTTGGATAGCTCTTCAGCTACTGTTAGTAAATCTTTGTCGAGACCAATGACAGATAATTTTTGAAGTAATTTAGAATGAGAAAATCTGTGAAAAGCCTTAGCAATATCTGGATAAGCAACATCAGCAGCATAAACATTATCACACACAGTTATCCAGTCATTTAAACACGGCAAAATGTTGATCGTTTTGCGCGGTCGCCTCAGCAGCATACAAATTGAGTTAATGCACTGTAATTAAAAATATATACACGTTAATTAATGCTCAGTTTCAGCGCATTACTAAAGACTGACCAAGTGTAGTTACCACATTACGTGTGCAGCGCACAGCGCGTATATGTATGGTGTGTGTTCGTATGCGTGTGTTTATACTTAGGTCAGCAAGTTTATATTTGCTGATTATTAATATCGATACAATTGTTTACAGCATATTTTTATCCGCAAGGGATTTAGTAAGCCTATCTCTGTTCTTGAATACCTACCTAACACCGAATGATCAGTGCATCTCTAGTGATAGTTATTAGTCAGTCACATCAACAACCACAAAAAATACAGTGTTGTTTTTTAATAGCAGTTTAATTTATTAATCTTTTACATGGTATGGGACTGACGCGATCATACGTACAAACAAACTGCTCAATCATGGTAAATGCGTTTTATTGTCAAATGAGCATGACCAAATATCACTTTCAAAACGGTTGCATACCATAGCAATCAAATTCCAAGCTTAATTTTCATATTGTAGACATAGCTACGTCAGTGCTGGACACGGGGCAAAGGTTATGAGGCCAGTGACTGGTTCCCAAAATTCTGTTTAAACATGAAGTCCAGTGGATGACGAAAACCGGGGCTGGGCGGGGCAGGCAGCTTAAATATGTTCCGCTTTCAACTCTGCGTAGTTTGTCTTAAAGCAGTTCAGCATAATTGGTTAAAGGGTTGTCTTGGGGTTTATGAATGGAAGTTAATATATACTTCTACTTATGTTTTACTATTTCTCAGTTACAACTTTCTGTTCGACAGTAAGGGTTTTTCCCAACAGAAAGCTCAACCTGACAAAACCGCAATTATTTAAATTGCTTTATTCGTAACTCTATTGCTACCAGAAATATAATACGTAACAAAGTTGACATGCGTTATTTTCATTTAATCTGTCAAAATTTAATTATTTTGTAAGTTTATATTCTTCGACAGTACATAAGATTGACCCTTATCCAGTTTCACTGATCTAGATGTAATTCTAATGTTTTTTATGTTGTTTAAGTATTTTTTTCTCGTAGGCGTATCATCCATCAAGTAAGCATTAACTTTGGTTATTTTAAAAGTCCTAGATGTGCATTCAATTGTCTTAACTTCGGTAATCATTGTTTTTTACTAGACAGTGAGGTATGTAGCGTCTCTTACGTACATTATCCCACCACTATGGTATTTTAACTGAAGCCGCATGTTTTCCGATAAGGATAACTGTTTCTGAAATGTGAATTACCTAAATACATGGCCCAATTTTGTAAAAACTTCAACGTCCCGTAAAACGTCCCGTAATTTCAAAATTTACTTTAATAAAGTCTAACATTTTATAAAACCACTATGAGTTAAGAGCCATTTAAAAATTAATTAAAATTTAATGTTTTAGTAGAAGAAAATTTTTAAAATCATTTTTACGGGAACTTTATAATTAGTTTTTATTTCAACGCTTGTTGAAATTTCAGTGATATTTTAGAAGAAAAATAAAATTCAGAAAAATTACCATTACTATCCGATTGAACCGTAATTTTGATTGTTGTGAAATTATATGGCTAGATAAAATAGGTAACATTTGTAAATGCAGTGTTCGGTAGAGAACATGATTGTTTACCAAAAACCCTTAATTGTACCTCCGAAAGGTTTTAGTCCTAAGCCTAAGCTAAGCCTCAAATTAAAATAACTGTACTTTATCCAACTTACCTAAGAAACAACAAAATTCTATATACTTAAAGTAGAAATGTTATTATGCAATTTTTCTTCATATGTATTTTTTGTTCATATTGTGTAAATTCTTGTCATCTTATATAAACTTGTTAGCAATAAGGCGTAGATTGACAAAGTTTTTGTTAATTCAGTTTAATAAAGTATGTTATTGGACAGGAAAAGAGGAAATATCGTGGAGGTGGGCCTTAATTGAAAAACATCTGTCAAGTCTATTAACCCTATTGGATATTATTATGTCTTTACAGAGCTAACTAAAATCGTGTTTGCAAATTACTAAAGAAGTTTGTTTTAAGACCCAAAATTTATTCTTTTCGTAACAAAATCAGTCTTTTCTAGTGGCGCACTTTTTGTTTTTAGAAAGACGTTTCATTTCATTTGTTTGTGTGTAATATTTATAAGTATTTCCTAGTTAGTTTGAAAAACGACCAGTAGTTACGTAGTTACAAATCTTGACTGCCATTAATATATAAACTATTAAGGGTGTTTTTATTTGAGTTATCAGCCAGGGAAAAGTGTGCTACTGTTTCTAGCTATGGTACTCTTAGTTTTAAAATGACTTACTATTGACTTACTGTATTGATTTGGAACAAAATGACTTATGGACTTATGGACTTACCTATGGATAATTAATCTTCTAAAATTACTTATTAATCCATCTCCAAAAATAGTGGACTTAATTCGCTGACTTTATCCTTACTTTCCACTTTAAAATGACTTAATCCCTTAATCGGCTTATTTACACTATTGGAGGTTAGTCCCGTACTTTAGATTTAAGATTTAATGCTTACTCTACATAATCCTTTGTCTTTAATATTTGGATTCGATATTCATATAATGGGCTTTTTGATACATCTTTTATTTTTTTATTTTTTAAAGTTGCTATATACATATATTTTTTTATGATTACTTTTTTATTTTGTTTTTTCTTAGGGCGGAGTTTATCTGCTTTTGGCAAAGCTTCCATACGTTTTTTTTCGTGTTTTTGGTATTCGGGGCTCGTTTAAAGTTTTATATATGAAACAGGATTTTAAAAATAACTTTTTTGGTTAGATATTATTAAAATATTTAGTACTAATAATTTGAAATTAAAAAATGTACAAGTTACTTTTTTGTGTGTTCCCTTTATTGATTGAAATTCATATGGCCTTGTAACTATATGGTTATATTTTAATTTGAAGTGTTTTTATACTCACTACCTTATATTGCTTCGGTAGGTTTTAGTTGTACGTTAATTGAATTAAATAATTTTATAATTTAATTTCATAGGTATTTTTTGTTTTTTTTTTGTTGTTGTTTTTTTTCCTTTTGGTTTTTAACTTTTTTTTTTTTTTTTGGTGATTTGTTTAGTATTAGGTACGGGGTTGGGGTGTTTGTTTTTGTGGGAGGGGAAGGGTAAGTTGTGGAAGGTGTAAGGCTTTAAAAAGTAGTGTGATATTGCTGGGTTTTAAATTGTAAATTTTGACGTTGATTATGTTGTTTAACGTACTTTCGGTTTTTTTAGTTGTTAATCTCTACTTTTGAATATGTATTGTTTGTGCGATTAGAGGCAGGTAAATTTGCTAAGTCCTATTTAAAATTAACATAAAAGCATAAATTCCCTTAAAAGTTTGTAAATCAAAAAATATTAAAAAAAACTATATATTTAAAGATTAATGAACAAACGTACTCAACGACCTAAAATTGTCAAAACACTATAATATTTTGAATTCTTTACTAAAATATCACTGAAATTTAAAGCCGTGAAATAAAAACAATTGTTACCTCCGTTAAATTACGCTCCGTAAAAATTAAATTAATCTCTCTAAATAATTTTTTAATTTTAAAATTAACGCTCTTGAACTCAGCGCTATTTTATAAAATTAACTTATAAATAAATTTTGAAATTCGGACGTTTCGAATTGAAGTATTAAAATTGGGCCATTAGTACACATTTAGAAACAGTTACTTAGAAAAATCCTATTAAAATACCATAGTGGTGGGATAATGTACGTAAGAGACGCTACATACCTCACTGTCTAGTAAAAAACAATTGCCATTACCGACATGTTGAAGACAATTGAATGCGAAAAACATCTCATGGACTTTTTGACAAATTGAACCGAAAAGTTAATGCTTACTTGCCATGGATGACTACGCCTACGAGAAAACAGATATACTTACAACAATCATAAAACAACCATTAGAGAATTACATCTAGATCAGTGAAACTGGATAAGGGTCAATCTTATGTACTCGTCGAAGAAATATAAACTTACAAAAGCTAATGTCAAATATTTGACAGATTACCAATGGAAAATAACGCATGTCAACTTTGTTACGTATTATATTTCTGGTAGCAATAGAGTTACGAATAAAGCAATTTAAATAATTGCGGTTTTGTCAGGTTGAGCTTTCTGTTGGGAAAAACCCTCGGGATCGGTATGTGAGGCCCCAAACTCTGCCCTAAATTTAAATTTAAAAGCATACACTACACTCACACACCGTAGGTAGTTAGGATGCCCTTGTTTTGGAGCTATACTCGTAGCCTGGTATCGTTTCAAAACAAGGAAGAGGTGAATCTGGGAGCCACCCTGCACTCGACCACCTCATGGGCAAACATAAAAAAAGAAAGTTGTAACTGAGAAATAGTAAAACATAAGTAGAAGTATTAACTTCCATTCATAAACCCCAAGACAACCCTTTAACCAATTATGCTGAACTGCCTTAAGACAAACTACGTAGAGTTGAAAGCGGAACATATTTAAGCTGCCTGCCCCACCCAGCCCCGGTTTTCGTCATCCACTGGACTTCATGTTTAAACAGAATTTTGGGAAACAGTCATTGGCCTCATAACCTTTGCCCCGTGTCCAGCACTGACGTAGCTATGTCTACAATATGAAAATTAAGCTTGGAATTTGATTGCTATGGTATGCAACCGTTTTGAAAGTGATATTTGGTCATGCTCATTTGACAATAAAACGCATTTACCATGATTGAGCAGTTTGTTTGTACGTATGATCGCGTCAGTCCCATACCATGTAAAAGATTAATAAATTAAACTGCTATTAAAAAACAACACTGTATTTTTTGTGGTTGTTGATGTGACTGACTGATAACTATCACTAGGGATGCACTGATCATTCGGTGTTAGGTAGGTATTCAAGAACAGAGATAGGCTTACTAAATCCCTTGCGGATAAAAATATGCTGTAAACAATTGTATCGATATTAATAATCAGCAAATATAAACTTGCTGAGCTAAGCATAAACACACGCATACGCACACGCACCATACATATACGCGCTGTGCGCTGCACACGTAATGTGGTAACTACACTTGGTCAGTCTTTAGTAATGCGCTGAAACTGAGCATTAATTAACGTGTATATATTTTTAATTACAGTGCATTAACTCAATTTGTATGCTGCTGAGGCGACCGCGCAAAACGATCAACATTTTGCCGTGTTTAAATGACTGGATAACTGTGTGTGATAATGTTTATGCTGCTGATGTTGCTTATCCAGATATTGCTAAGGCCCGGTTCCCACTGGGCAGAAATAAGAAATATCAAACTGGAAATAAGAAATAAGCGCTTATTTCAGAAATAGTGGGTCATTCCCACTGCAGAAATAAGAAATAAGAAAGTAGAAATAAGCTTTTGTTATTTCAGAAATATCAAACCTTATTTCTGAAATAAGGAGTTAAATTCATTTTAACTTAAGAAATAAGAAATAAGGATTCAGCCAATCAGCGGCGTTTGCCCGAACGCGCCAACCTAAGCTCCGCCTTCCTGCACGCTGATTGGGCGTTTTAAAAATCGTTATGTACGTACGCACGAATGCACACAAGCGTAGGTACACGCATTGTTCTGCGTGGCCTACTACATATATTACCTACACAGGACAAATTTGTGTGAGAGGCGGACACAATATAGTTATATTTTATTGTTTTTAATGCTTTAGAAAGGCAAGTTTTTCTATTTTTAACTTTTAGATTCTTCAATTGATGCTTTTTTAGATAATTTTTGAAAATCAACTTATCTTTTAACCTCGCAAGTCCTTAAATTTAGCGCATTTTTGTGTCTTTTTACAATCAGCATGACTTTCTGAGTTGAGAATCAGAATTAGAATAGTCCTTTCAAAATGCCGAACCCCCAGACGAAACGCGTAGCATTATTTTCGAGACTGCTTGCAGCACTTTTGATGACTGAAATATATTCTTTTCATAAATAGTAAGGTAATGAAATCATATATTTCTTTTGTCTCGGTTGCAGCATTTTTTAGTCAAACTTCAGTTTCAGCTGTTCCAATAGTAAAATCTCATGAGTCTTAAACATTGGAAATCCACAGCAATCACGTTTGTTTCAATAAATTAATACAATTTTCCTTAATATAACCTAAAGATAGCACTGAAGGGCCAAAAAATTTGAATTCCCGCTTAATTTTTGCCGTAACCAATCAAACAGTAACTTGAAATTTGATTGGTCGGGCTTATTTCTTATTTCGACTTTCTTATTTCTTATTTTTGCACTGTGAACGCATAAGGCTTTATTTCTTATTTCTTATTTCTTATTTCAAATTCTTATTTCTTATTTCTGCCCATTATTTCTTATTTCTATTTCTTATTTCTTATTTCTTATTTCTTATTTTTGCGCAGTGGAAACCGGGCCTAAGGCTTTTCACAGATTTTCTCATTCTAAATTACTTCAAAAATTATCTGTCATTGGTCTCGACAAAGATTTACTAACAGTAGCTGAAGAGCTATCCAACTAACCTTCAGCAAGCTGTTTCTGTACATGTCTGCTTATCTACATTCTAGGGTAGCTTGTTAGGGTCAATTCTATTCTTAATTTTTAAAAACATCTAGAACACTGATTCAATACTTCAGCTCTATGCCGACGAAGCCAAACTTTATTTAGTTGTGTTCAAGAAGACTAGTATTTTAGGTATGATCCTGGTAACAATTTAAAAGAAAAACATAAAAAGCAACTAAATCTAGCTTACTCGTCGATTCTTTGGGGGTTTAGGATTGTCATACAGTAATGAGCTAACTTTTTTAAAAGGTTCTGTTGGAGCTACCAAAATTGTTATGTAAAAGATATTGAAATGCTGTGCAAATTTTTGTCAGGAAGTCGTTTTGAAAGTGAAAAATTTTGGACCTTCCAACATAATAGCACTACAAGAAGTCTATCCAAGAAGTAACTCATGAACAAACAATCAAGAAACAACAATTTTTTCATGCCGAAATAGAGCACCTTACCTGAAAACGTAGTCCGAGCTGTCATCTCTTTGAAGGATTCAACTTTATAAGTGTAGGTTATAGCACGATGTAGAGTGCACTCAGTAATTTATACGCACTGTAACGTGAAGCTCCAAGTGCATGAATGAGTGCGCGCAGCGCACGAGTTTAGGTATGCACGCGGGCTTCACGTGCCAGTGCAAATGATTGCTGAGTGCACGCTTCAAAGTATTATAATGTACTTATGTTATAACTGTTTTGAAATAACAGTGCAATAACTAAGATGCACGCCTATAGCAGTGCAATTAACTAGATTATACGGCACGCTGTAAATCTAGCAGCGTGCACTTAGTTAGGTATTGTCGTTAGTTATTGCACTGATATTTCAAGACAGGTATGATATAACTATTATTACGAAAATATTTTGATATAAGCTTTTGTCTTGAAGGTAGGGTGCTTGCTTAGTGCTTACTGCTTAGTGCTTACTGCTTAGTAGCTGGTTGATCAGCCTTGCAAACACCCAGTTCAGTTAGCTAAGCTTTCAGTTATGCTTGTTTTGTATTTTTTGTTTTTGCTAGTTCAAATTTATTACCATTGCAGATATATTTTTTGTTGTTTCTGTACCATTTGTACCACCTGTACCATCTAGTGAAGTCAATTAATTACGTAAACCAGATTGGCAACAAAATTTACTACAATGCGGTTAGGTGTTTAAAACAGGCAGTTTACAGAGCCTTTTGAGATGTATTAGTACTTGTTTTTGGCACCTTTTTGGTAATATGGTTAGTTGAGCGTATCAAACTTTATTTCATAACTGGAACATTACAACTAAGAGAACATTACCTACATTTTATCTGATGTAATGTAACCGAAATAGAATCAAGCATCAGTGATGCGGAACTTTTTATAGACTCCTCAAATTTATTGAAGACCACACAACATATTGATGATTCGGTAATTGCTAAAAACCCACAACTGCAAAACCAATTTAGTTTTGTAATCAAATTTTGTTGCTTGGTAGAGTAAAATTGCCACAACTTTTGCAAGATGATTGATAAAGTCAATTGCACTGAAACTTCGACAAATCATGAGAAATGAATAAAACGCAGTTCTGAGTGTGTTTTTTTTGCTTCACGTGGTACTTCGACGTGATTTGCACTTTTTTCGTAATTCGTTAATATATATTGACTAACGGTGTGGGTAAATTTAAGTCAAGACTAGTTTCAAAATGATACAGTTTTTCATCTCACGAATGAACAGGAGCTCAATTCTACCCCAGATGTTAGATGCTCTGTCAGAAGAAAAAAATAGTCGTAAAAATGTCTGGGTGCAAATTTATTACAAATCGTACATTCATTAACTTTAACAAAACAGGGCAACTTCCACAAATATCTAGTTTGTTGATTACACTTTGCGTAAATAGTAAACCCGCACTGAATTTACTTCATTCTCGATTTTTACCCACAGGTTGGTCTGACGGCAGAAAAAATGGGCTCGGTTTTGCCACAAGTAGCACTGATGCTCCCTCTGCTGTTCGTGACTTATCCTTTAGCCGAGAGCCAATGTAAGTTACGTATGTATTTTAGGATGATAACAAAAGAATTCCCAGCCAAATTCAGGTTGCGGGACAGATTATTTACTGATAAGCCCAGGAGATTCGATTCAAACTTACACCCGTGTCTGTTCAGCCGTCTAAAATAGGAATAAATCACGCCACAAGCTAATCTCATACATTATTAGTGAAGTGATTATTTCATAACTTAGCCGGCTGAACGGTCATACGGTGTTAAAGTAATAAATCATTAAATCGACCATTAAATATGTATACAATGAATGGTTGCTTGCATTTGTGTGCAGACTACATTGGCTAGTCAAGTTTCATTTTTGAAATGTTTCGTCGACTATGCACTATGCAATCCACTATGCATTATGTTCCGATGCAATTTCTATTATTAATTTTTTTTTCATGAATCAACGACTGAATAACATATTCCCCTGATTGGAGCTAAGCGGCAACTAGAGACCCCCCTCACCATAGGCTATAGCTTTTTACACCGACGCCACAGCCAAGCCATTGGGTATTCAGTTGGTGATACATTAAAATGTACCCCACCACAGTTTGCTGTAGAACAATGGCTCAAAGTAGATTTAACTGCTTCGTTGACCATTTTTTAGCCGAAGATTCTCATTTTAACGTATTTTTTTAGCAGTCAGCAAGCTTTACGATCTCAACAAAATGCCTGATCAAAGAAACTATTTACTTTCCAAACATAATCAGTTACGTGCAACAATATATGCTGCAGACATGCAAGAGATGGTAAGATTAACAACGCATCATTGTTATATGACCTTAGCAAAATTAATGCGAAATACTGTAAAATACACAATTGGTAAGGACTCTTCTCAATAGTAATCGAATTGCAGTTAGTGAGTGAAAAAGATTATGGTATATATTAAACAATTATCAAAAATTATTAAATTAAACATTAAACATTAAACAAATTATCGAGTATAATTCATACAAATGCAACCTTGAGCTGAAAACTAAGTTCAAACACATTGATTGTCAAAAGGTACTGAAGGCATACAATATATGCAACACTCATTCAAGCAAATGAAGAAATACCTGTATAAGTTAAAACGTAAAAATTGCTCTATATTTTTTTAGGTTTGGGACAATAATCTTGCAAACGTAGCCAGACGATATGCAGCGGGTTGTAATGCTAATCACAGTCCCGCATGGACCAGAAAAAATAGATACGGGTACAAATGGCTAGGTGAAAATCTATGGTGGTACAATACTCGCATATTTCCAGACTTGGGAAGGGCCATACAAGATTTCTACAATGAAATCCACATATACGATTACAACTCAGGCTATTGCTGGGGAGTTTGCGGTCATTACACTCAGGTAAGCTACTGACAAAACAATCATCCAAAGTAAGTGCATAATGAGAAGAGTATGACACTTGTCGGCAGCTTCACAGCGCGGTAGATGCGGTGCACTTGAATTGATACAGACAAAACGTGACACAAGAATCAGCCCCGTCAGAAATCTAGAATTTAAATGGTGACCATAGCCTTGTTGCGGTCAATCAGCTGGTACATATATGGAAGTGTCATACTTTCTCCGGTTCTTGGTGATAGTCATAAGAACACAAACTCGGGAAGGTTATTTATTTGAAGATGGATTAAACCTTTTGACTATGAACAATGTAGAGTTTCGTTCAAAGCATTAAATTTGAAAATATTGATTGAATTTCAAATTTTCGTTACCGATTTTGATACAGTTTTGATACCTGTTTGATACTGTGATAGGAATATGATACTTTTGATATCCATATCACAAATTAAAATTGGCATGAAGGGCACTACGCGTTATTGAGATTGAGAAATTATTGTTAAGAAAATTTAAATAAACTTTTAGCATTTAAAAAATAACAAACATTAATTGGTTGAATTTTATAGTTGAATTTTATCGAATTTTATCTGACTCTTAGTTGAATTTTATCTAACTTAAAGAGGTATATGGATAGTGGAAATATTTTTGAAGCACGTTCTCACATTCACAGCGATTCTTAAAGACATCCTCTTTTTCCAAAAATAGACTAAATTGTGATGCTGGTTTTTTAACTGTCTGAAATATTTATAATATTGCCCCCCAGTTCTGAATATAAAATTTACGAAACCGATTTTTTATGTTTGGTACTAATCGATTCCCTTGATCTCTGGATTTTAAAAATGCAAGTTTTCAAAAAGTTTCAAAAATTTGGAAAAATTAAAGTCTTAATTTTTTAGAAGATTGAGTGTGTTACACTTTAAGGCTCGATTCATACTTACAGCCGTATGTCCGTTCAGCCGACAAAATGACGAAATAATGACGTCACATGCGCTGGCTGACCCACTTCGCTAGGCAGCTAGTGACGTCATTCTGCAGGCTGAACGGACATACGGCTGTAAGTATGAATCGAGCCTTATGCTTGCCAATGCTTAACAACATCGGTATTATAGTTCAGGTATATACTCGTACCTCCATACGTAAATTTTCAGCTAACAGATTATATGCATTTCAACAAGATCTGTGCTCTATACATTTTTTAAAGTTTCAAAATAAGATTTCATGATAGACGCGTCAAAGTTTTACAGTATGCCATTGTGACATCTGATATCTTACTGTCAATTTTTTGCAGACTAGTATCTCAAGGTTGTCCGCCTGATTTACAATTACGATCATTAATCTTACATTCCATTCAACAAAATTTAATTCCAGACTACAATCAACTCCAAACTTTGATTGTCTGACAAAATTGTCTGAAAGGGAGTGGAGTAGGTTTTTTATGGTGACACTTTTTGTGGGTTAGGTCAATTAAAGCGAACTGTAGTAACTGTGCAAACTGGTATAACGGCTGCAACATGAAAACTACTTTATAGTTTAATTTTAAATTGAATATATTTGATAATACTTATAAATAACCTGCAATACCTTCTTAAGGCTAACCTAAAAAATTATACTATACGTTCCACAAAGAGCGCATAATATGAAGGAGCGTCAGGGTAATACTCAATCATATTCTAGCTTATCCACCGAAACCGCATTGCTAATGCTGAATTTCACGTGGAGTTTAAATTCTCTTCAAATTAAGACAATATTACTTGATTTCAGTGGCGCCCCTCGAAGTTGTTTGCGCAGTACCAATAGCAGAAGCTATTTGCGTCATTATTTCATTAAGGCCACTCTCCTATTTGTAAAACACCATTAAAAGTTGGCCATCGGTGTTGCCTTGAATCGCGGAAATCAAGACACCATTACTTCTCTCTCTTGCTGTAGATGTTGTAAATGAGAATTAGGGCCTATGAGACTCGGGGCCTGTGGTGTAGTGGTTAGCATGCTTGACTTCGAAGCAGGCAGCCCGGGTTCGATTCCCGGCACCTCCATTTCTTTCATTCTTTCAAATTGGGGCATCGTTCAACATAGTGGCGACCGTGACATAGGACAGAGAGGATAGGGCCGGGTCCTCAGGACAGCCTTATCCCCGAACCGTCTTTGGAGGTGGGTTAGGAGCCCGCCCCATACACTGGATTGAGGTTGGCACTTCAACCCTTGCGGTGCTCATGCTGTGTGCTGTATGACTGTGTACATAGTCCCTTTCTTTTGTGGTCCCTCGGTTAGAGGTGAACGGGTGAAAAACCCTCGGTTTCGGTTAGGGGTGAACCGGAGAAAACCTTCTGTTTCGGTTAGGGGTGAGCCGGTTAAAACCCTCGGTATTGGTTGAGAATCGTTCTGGGTCGATCGAGAAACCCTGTGGTTGCGGGTGAGCCAGAAAACCCAGGAGTGTGGTGTGATTGAAGTAGGCTTGGAGGCCTACGCGTGAATGTGCTCCGCCCTTGAGGCATGGGGTTCGCCCGGGAGCAGGAGTATCGACCAAGTATCGTTACAGGGTCGCAACGATGTTCGAAGGGGGGACCCTGTTGTAAATGAGAATTAGGACCTATGACGCGGGGGCTGTGGTGTAGTGGTTAGCATGCTTGACTTCGAAGCAGGCGGCCCGGTGCGATTCCCGGCACCTCCATTTCTTACATTCTTTCAAAAAAGGGCATCATCTTTCAATTCAACATAGACACGATGGCCGAGACCCCTTCCTTTTTCGAACTAAAATTATGACATCCCTTGCATTTAGTATATATTTTGCTGAAACGAATGGGTTTTTTGTTGATTATGTCTTGATTCCAAGTACAGCACTGTATTCCAGCATTCCAGTCTGTGCACCTATGTATGTATCCTACACTTATTACAAAAATTGAAATTGCTTACAAAGAAGCTTCACCATGTGTAATCATTTTGATTTCAGGTAGTCTGGGCCAAAAGCTGTGCCGTGGGATGCGCGTTGGCTTACTGTGACCAATTAGTCAACAGCTTTGGCATACCAAGAGGCTACTATCTGGTCTGCAATTACGGACCTGGGTAAATAATGTATTTTCGTATTTATTTCGAGCTTGTCTACGTCTAACGTCACCATGTCTTTCTAACAATACATATGTAACTGTGAACCAGTTAAGGTGCCTTATGCACCAAAATATGTACGTAATCACAATTCACAAGATATATACGCCCAGAAGTTCGAGCGCTGGTTGGCGTGCAGATTCACCTCTTTCTTGTGTTGAAGTTATACCAGGCTACGATTAGTACTAGTAACTCTAATACAAGGGTATTTTTAATCTACTTAAGGGAGGAAGATCATAGTTACCTCACATAGTTAACTCGGGGTTTAAAAATAAATTTAGGGCGAGTTTTGAGACCTGACTTACGATCCCGCAAGCGGGGGCCAGTCGTGAGTGTCCCAATTTAATATTTTAATAAAATATTTTAGCTGGTTGTAAGCAGTGGTAGTCACAGTAGTGAGGGACGAGCTGTAGCAGTATGTAGTAGCAATGGAACTCTTGTAGCAGTTGTATAATAGTAGCACTAGCTATTGTTGCAGCAGTCGTGGTAGGGTTGTTTTGATGTGGAAACTGCATCAAATCAAAACTAGTTTTGATGCAGTTTTGATTTTTGATGCATTAAATCAAATCAAATCAATCGATTTTCAAAAGGTTCACATCAAATCAATCGATTTTCAAAAGGTCCAAATCAAATCAAATCAAATCAATTGATTTTCAAGAAGCCCGCATCAAATCAAATCAATTGGTTTTTGAAAACTCAACATCAAATCAAATCAAATAAAAACTGAAAAAATTACTTGGGTTGCAGTTTTGATCTAGTTTTGATGCAGTTTTGATGCAGTTTTGATGCAGCGTGAAAAATTTATTTCTTATTAGTAAAAATCTAGTCTCAGCTTAAGGAAGCGAGAATGCGTAATCATATAGGGTACACTTTTACTATTATATAGTTTTGTTATATAAATAGCACAGTTGTATTGTCGGCCTGTAAATAATCACCTGTGTATTACGTGGCCCCTTCAAGAGCGGCGTATATTATAGCCGATATATTTCGGTCGGCCTGTGGGTTATAGGTGTTGCGGCCCTGCTTCCAAAATTTGCGAATAGATGCGAATATATATATTGCTATGCGTGGCTTATTCTGCCCACAGGACGCCCCCACGGCCCGGCCCGCCATTAGCTCGCGGGCCGGTGGCGGGCTGTTATACGCGGGACCGGTCCAAGGCCAACGGAACGGCTAGGCCCGAGCCCGCCTCACGGGCCATACGTGTGGCGGCCAGGGCCTGGCCCACAAAACTATAGCTACTATAGCAAACATTTTTCACCTTCGATAGCATCCCGTTGAAATTAGGCTACACAGTATCACATACAATTTTTCAACTGACAGTAGTTACATCAAAACGGCATCAAATCAAAAGTATTCGAACATCAAATCAAATCAAATCAATTGATTTTTGAGAAGCCCACATCAAATCAAATGAAATCAATTGATTTTTGAGAAGCCCACATCAAATCAAATCAAATCAATTGATTTTTGAGAAGGCCACATCAAATCAAATCAAATAAATTGATTTTTGAGAAGGCCACATCAAATCAAATCAATTTAATTTTGAGAAGCCCACATCAAATCAAATCAAATCAACTGATTTTCGAGAAGCCCACATCAAATCAAATCAAATCAATTGAAAATGGGTCGCATCAAAACAACCCTAAGTCGTGGTAGCAGCATCAGCTTGTCAAACCAGTAATTAGTTAGTTGCAACTCCTGTCGTAGGAAGTAGGAACAGAAGTCGCAGTATCCAAGGTAAGTAGATATCAGATCTTACATATGAACACGTTCAATTAAACGTCCTAACTTTTGTTTCAGAGGAAATTACATTGGTCAAAAGCCCTATAAATACGGTCCACGATGCAGTCAGTGCCCGACTGGAAAATGTGTTAATGGACTTTGCGGTACGGTCGCAATTAAACTAAATGATTTTTTACTGAAATGAAAACGGCAAACAAACTTTGCGACCGATTTCTACTGTTTCTAATAATCCGCATACTTATTTAGGTACCAAAAAATGACGTTTAATTACATAGATATGTACTAATAAATTAGTAAATCAGTTACTAATTTGAATGTACTAAAAATTAATTTTCAACTTTCCGTTTTCTTGACAGTCGATATATAATTGTTCATAAACGTCTAACTGTTCATACATATATGACCTGAATAAGATTCAGTGTAATCCTGTCATAAGATACTTCGTGTGTTTCAGAAACACAGTGCTCTGGCATTCGATCAAATTGGGGAAGTATCAAGCAGAACAGTGGATATTTAGGTATCTTCAGAGTTCAGTCGCAGTATTTCATTATACCGAAAAATGTTGTAGGCCAAACTTAGACAGCCGCATCTGTTTGCGCAGCACAGGCTAGCAGCAGAGTGTCCCATTCTTCTTCTATATTATGTACTCTTGATTAAACTGGTGTCTTTACAATAAAGTGTGGTAAAAACTGCTTCAACTATCTCATTCAAGTCTTGAATGCACTACAAGCATTAATTACTTTGTTTAGCCACTCCAACGAAACCAACAGTCAGAGTGAAAAAGCCAAAGTCAAAACCAAAAACTTCTACTCGAAAACCCAAGCCAAAATCACGCACAAGAACAAAGAAACCACGAAAAGCCACCAAAACAACGAAACCATCAAAATCCAAAAAATCTAAAGCAACCAGTAAAACCATTTGCAAAGATTTTGACTGGGAATGTGCCAGATTTGCTCGTATCGGAGAATGTCAATCGAATCCAACTTGGATGAATCGAAACTGTCCGAAGTCTTGCAAAATCTGCGTCACGAAGAAAACATCAGGTTGTGTGGACTTGGATTGGGAATGTTCGCGATTTAGTAGACTCGGCGAATGCCAGAAAAATCCAGTGTGGATGCGGCGAAACTGCAAAAAATCTTGTAATGTATGTGATTTCGCGAAATAACGTCTGACCATAAATGAATGAACTCTGATAAAAAGGTAGCGTGATCATTTAAACTGCTTGTGGTGACATAAACTCGGTATTTCCAGTTTCCACGATGTTTCAGAGACGAACAGTTTTTGATCAGACTTTGGAACGTAATTGTTTTTTACCCGCTCTTTGCTTCAGGTTTCTAGAAAACAATAGTCTAGCTGAATGACATACTCAATTACAACTGTCTATGTCGGTTTAACATTGAAATTAGCTTTTTGACAACCAAAAAGCCTCTTCCTCAAATTTTGCCTCTTAAGGTATAGCTAAAAAGTTAGAAAAGGCCACCGCCACAGCAACAACAGATACAATCACATAAGTGAGACATAAATAGGACCAAACTGATATGAAAAGTAGCAGAGAGTGGGTAATCAATGCTATGTGTACAATTTTAGGTACAAAAAACTTTACTTTTGTCTGCACTGCCTGTGTGAAGATGTGCTATGTATTGACTGAACTTGTGTTACCTTTTCTGTAATACTTCATACACAAAGCGTGAGATCGAAAATGTTTGCTGACCGTATTTGTGAGTAAAAACATATCCATGGCGTTTTGGCCGTTAAGTGTATTTCTTTTTATTTGCCGCTGTGTGGCAGAATATTAAGGTACTCAACCTTCTATGCAGTTCTAGTACTAGTTAAGGCCTATTCACTTGATGGCGCATTTTATATCATGGAGTACGCCATGGCGCATGAGCGGGCGCACACGCACGCTTGCCTAGTGCATTGTCTGAAAGGAAAAAATTGGGGGAAATTTTAGATTTTTAGGCCAAATTTGGTCAATTGGGGACGCATCAGAAAAATTTTCCGGCCGGACCATAAAAACCAAAGGGGGGACCCTTGTGTAAAATTTCAGTCGAGAAATTTCGGGGGGGGGGCGGCCGCCCCTGCAACTATCAACTATCTTTTCGATTCTTAACCTTTGTAGAGTTTCGGTTATCGTTCGATAGATAACCTAGCAGTTTTTTTTATTTTTCCTGCTGCGCCACAGCGCAGCAGGCTTCTTTAGAATGAGGTGTCGGAAAAATAACGTTTAACTAAGTGAGTTATGTGTGTGCGTCTTTGCGTGTTTTCATCTGTGTAATTGTGCGCGTCTGTGTGAATGTAAGTGTGCGTTTGAAATGTGTCTGCTGTGTTGATATTCATATGTTATTGAGTAGTTACCTAAGTACGTAAATAAGTAAACGAAACGCCTGAATTACTCACTGACAAAACAAGGCCTCAAGCTCATTTGCATATTGTGCATGGAGTATATAAGGCTAGCCAAAGCAAAGGTTAGTACGTATGTAGAAAATTTTTGCACTAACATTTATAACTTCCTATTTCTTCTCACATTCACACAGTCTGATTGAGTATGAAGATGCACATAGTCTGATAGTTGAAGTTGCAAGCAAGTCTTGAATCAC
Organism: Trissonchulus sp. WLG1_4; assembly: GCA_030248245.1. Lineage (NCBI taxonomy): Eukaryota > Metazoa > Nematoda > Enoplea > Enoplida > Ironidae > Trissonchulus > Trissonchulus sp. WLG1_4. Next base: position 8,227 of record JASANF010004267.1, on the reverse strand, counting down.
ACAGGTCTCATTTTATTCACAATGTCTCAAATTGTCCATTGTTTCAGGCAGCTTACACAAATTTGGAATAAAAGTAAAAGGAGGTTAATCATAGCACGATGTCACAAAGTAAAGTTTGTCAAAAAAACTACGCACTTATTTTGTGGCGACTAGCGACTTCTGCGACTAGTTGCTGTTTGATAGTCAAATCTATTCTTTTCGTAACGAAATGATATGTTTCCTTTTTTCAAGTGGTGCAACTATTTTTTGTCAGACTTTAGCCCACTAGTTAACGGAAAATATATGGGTTCACAATGCACTGTCATTGTAAGCACGACGTTACTAGCAGCGTTTGTAGGCAATGTGTATGGAGTATATATGGACTTCATAAAATTTACTTCAGTTGAAGCTGCTACGTAGTTGAAATTAGGGACCGGCACAGGCGCATAAAAGCTTTCATTAGTGGCACAAGTGAATCATCAGCTGATACAATTGATATTAATAAGCAATTCTCAGGGATTCGTAGACAATTTTGGCAATGGTGAGCATGGGGTCAGAGAGCAGTTATGTTACGTTATAACTGTAATTAGTGGTGTTCATTCTTGCCGACTTATGCTTGTACCGCGACTTTTAATAATACTGAACATACAGTTCAAAACTGGAAAGATAGCTGCAACTGCCAGCTGATATAAACCACAATTCCTTCATGAAAATGATTTTCTACTTTGCAGCAGGTTTTGGTTCACTGAGTGAAAATATAGGTTTGATATATCCAACCACATTTTGCATTGAGCTTTGCTTGTTTCTGTAAATTTACCGGCTGAATGAACACACGGAATGGATGACTGGCCAATCTAAACCAGAATTCGTATCCCCGTGTCCTTTTAGGCGGTATCATGAAAAAAATCATCCCACGACAAAATGAGGGGATGACTACTTTAGTGACATTTCATCAGATTTTCTACGGGACATGATTTACCCAGTAACACCGAGGCAGGGGATAAGACGTAAACATAATACGCACAACTGCGTAGGACTACATCGACACAGAGAAATCAAAAACGCTACAATTAAATATTTTACTTCATATAAAATTCAGCGCATAAAATGCACTATAATATAATATAACAATGTACATTAGATAGGTTCAATTCATTCAGTATCACATAAAGCTCTTATACAGCGACAACGCTTGGCGCAAAGGACTGCACAAACCTTGATATTTTCTAATATGTACGATTTTGTAAAATGTTGCAAACAATAGACATAACTTTTTCCTGAACTTGCTCGTAACGTACAACGTACTTACCTTACCCGCCAGTCGCAAAGTAGAAGAACGAGTGTGCGTTATTCTTCCTATTTATATACTCTTGCTTGATATTGTTGACCAGTACAGCAAAATATACAAAAATAAAAACAAACACGACACAACAGCATTCAATTGTAGTCCTGGCTCCTAAAACAACAGTAGAACAGTGACTAGAAGACAGCTATGTCTGTAACTTCGTGGACTACAATTCCTAAATACCAGTTATTGTTTCAAATCCACATTTTGTGTTATTTTGCAGCACATATCGGCTCCAACACCAAGCAGTAGTGGCTCAAATTCCACAATATTGTAAAAGTTATAGTTGTAGTTTTATATTAACACCCCTAAATAAATTCAATATTTACAAATTATCACAACATGAAAAAGTTAACAACTTACTATACATATGTACTTACATATATTAGAATTATATATTAAAAGATAAAATCACAGTGGCATAAAATATAATAAATAAAGATAGCTTGAAAACGTATAAAAAGGCCGCGATAATACCGGGCACAAAACAGAAGCAAAAGCGACTATTATGACTGCTAAGAAAGAAGCAATATGTACATTAACAAACCGGTTATCTGGAGGGAAAACCAGTCAATGCTTTTTGGTCGACTGAGTTACTCAATTAACTTTGCAAATGCTCTATCATATGGTGTTAAATTAGTAACAAAATAGTATTACCATACAAAATATGCTGCTTCTCATTTGACTGCTCATGTTTCATTACACTGCAATGTTGAATATGAAACAATTGCACTAGCTAATTATTTGCGTGTTTGTAAAATAATCGTCCGACTGCAAAGGGACTATATTTTGAAGATTTGGGACACGAATAGTTACATTAAAAATAAAAAAGTTTCGCTTTTATTTAAGATATTTGTTCGCTAAATATTGAGTTAATTTAAACTAACAATTCTCTTTTCTCAAAACAATGCTTTGCCAGTCGGGCGATTCTAGACTTAGCCAGAATTTTCCTATTCCAAAAAAATAACTTAAACTCTAAAACATATTTCACGAAAAATCCAAAAAAAAACCTAATAGCTGTATATTCTGTCAGACGATAAAAAAAGAAAATAGACAAGACACAGACTAGGTAGCAAATCTGACTAATCTTTTAGAAAAAAGAAAAAAAGCTCTATCTTAAGAAAAAGATGCTGTGAAAAATTCGATCACCTCGTGAACCTTTTGACTTTTAATACTTCAGCTGATGGCTAGATCATAGCTACAAGCAAAGTAAAAAAACAACACAATATATAAACAACATAAATAAAAGATTCCTAATGAAAAACTGGCGACAGCCCAGACAGGCCTTGCCAAAGCTTTGGGCGGCGAAGGGTCAAAGGTCATTCCATGATTGTATCAGACTGGACATGGCCAGAGGGGGTTGAGTCAACTAGGTCATTTCGACACTCGAGTGAGCTGAAACAAAAAACCGTAACGGCTCATTTAGAACATGTCTACCCGGTCTACATAAGCTGAGGCTTGATAATAAGCATTATAATCAGAACTGTAAGTTGAAAAAGTTATGGTTATTTCAGCGGCTAAAAAACCTAAAGACCGCAGCTGTACCAGCAGCTGCGACAACTATGAATGGCGAATTTACCCAAAATGAAAAGGCTGGTGCCGCAACTCGCTTTGCTGATCCTCTTCGACGGACATTAATTTTCGAGCTTTCGCTAACCTAAAACCCAAAAAATAACATTAAGTATACTATATATACATAAAATGCGAATGGTATATACCAGTTTTGAGTTTTGCGTAATAGTTATAAATGTTCTTCATTTCGATAAAACTGTCCGTAAGCCTGTGCAAAATACTGTTGTAATGTAGATACAGTGACGTGATGACTTCGGACTACCCAGACTAGTTCAAATTCAGCTGATATAGGCAAAGCTAAGTACATAACTTTCCTGAGAATTTGTAACTCTGGTTAACTAAATTTCTTCTTCTTCGAATAATAATTTTACATGCTATGAATGTATGCAAATTATAACAACTCATACGAAAAAAACTTTCTAAATTACTTACAACTAATTTATTTATTGTTCCATTTGAATAGGAACAGAAAAACAGTCAAGCGCAAAAAAAAATGCAAAAAATATAAATATATATATATATATATATATATATATATATATATATATATATATATATATATATATATATATATATACATACATATATATAATATATATATATATATATATATATATAATATATATATATATATATATATATATATATATATATATATATATATATATATATATATATATATATATATTTCCAGCTAAACACAAAGGATGAACCAGAATGACGTTCAACCCTTAAAAGTAAATGTGCGTGATAAATGGTATCAGCCGCGAATATAAATAAATAAATAATGATGCAATGAAAAAACAAAAATAAAGAGGCAGCAGTCAGCGTCATTATGAAAAAAAATTAAAAACCAACTGAAGTATTGTCAATAATAGTATTACCATAAATTACAAAGACACTAACGACATAAACTACTTACTGAGTGCATCAGATCGGGTGTACTGCACAAAGAAGACAACAGGGTTAGTAATTAATTAGTAATTAGCAATTATTAGTAATGATGTAACTAAGTTGAATAAAAAAAGTAAACCAACCATCCATCCACTACGATGCTCAACTTGAGTAAAAAATTTTAAATTTAGTCAGACGTTAAAAATTCTGTCCATTATAATCTATAGTTTGAAGATAACAATATAATTGTTATTGCACATTGAAGAAATGAATAAATAGTACATAATATTAATAGGTGTATTAAAGTTAGATATATTGTTAGTTTCACAACACACGTACAGAAACAGGTAAAATCACTAACACGTACTTTTGCCGAGATTCTCGCATAAACTTCTGTATCTTTTTGGCGGCTGCTTGGCGTTTCCGCATATAATGACCCCTGAAACAGGAACACAACAATATTGCCAAACTATGCCAAATTAATAACTGTCGAATTTCCAATTATTCTAAATTAAAATAAACTTTAACTAGAGATATACTTCAATATTTTCTGCTAACAATCATTTTTCATTGTAAACGGTATATGCTCACCAAACCGCCACCAAACCCTTAAGAGGGCGAGGGATGAAGGACCCCCAAAAAATGAGGGTCTGGGGGTAAGGGTCCAGAAAATTTGAGCAAAAGGGTGTAAACTTGAAAATTTAAAAACTTGAAAACTAAAATTTTTAAACTTCGCAAAATTTATGATATTTTTGGTCAATCAGGAATCGAAGACTTGAAGGTCCCCATAGTTTCAAACACGCCGCCCCACCGCCCCCCTCCCCAAAATTTTCCCCCGTTACATAATATCTGCACAGAGCCTAGCCGTACCTAAAAGCATGCTGTATTCGTATGGCAGCCAAGTGTTGCTTCCACAGTTGCAACTCTTCGGGAGTGACTTGGATTTTGAGGCAAGCAGGAGTGGGCAGGCGGGGGCTGGTGGCGTCCTGGAACGCCCCCATGGAGTCCCCGGGCGGCCCCCCGCAGACACAGCTCCCGCTGAATTGAAAACAGCCACTACAGCAGCCCGAAATGTCCAGGGGGGAGAAATGGTGGTGTCTACAGTGGCGCGTGTGGAGGGAGGGGGGGCCGCGTCGTTTGGAACGATACAGGCGAAAATGTTTCTGTATAAGAATGGTGGCACGATAGATGCGCTTGAAATAGCAGTACTGAAAGCACAATAGAACAGCAAATACTACGCGAATAAAGCAGATTAACTAACAAAACCTGCCATTTGTTTTAGTAAAAATGTATATAAACTGTTGAATAAATACAGAACAGTGAAAACTTGATAACAACAGCTTTCTTTGAGCCATGGTAGGTTTAGCACTGCGACTGACATATATATTTTCGAAAGAAATTACAGTACAAACTGAAGTCGGTCTACAATAACTCTAGCTATAATATTAAGATGAAAAACTACATTCCAGATAGTATGGTCTCTCGATCAATCCCATAAAGACAACACAATAAAACATGTAATGTAGCTTTGTCAAACCCTAGCTAACTTCTCGCCTCTACTCTTGATAGCCAGTAATGTCCCGACCTGTCTATATCGCCGATAGTAGCTCTGAATGAGTACGGCAGCCTGTCTCTCGGCCTCCACCTGTCTCTGGCCCTGCTGTCGCGCCTTGTACTGTCGATACGCCGTTTGGATGATTTTGGCCGCCTCGAAAAGCTCACGCTGCTCTCGGTCTGAAACACGCAACAGCCAAGTTGAGTGAAACTGCTGAAAAATGCGCTCAACCCTCAGCCAGTGTACACTGTACAGTATATTTTATCAGTCTATAATAGTATGTAACAGTATATACGCACAAACGGACACATATGGTTACCAATTTAAGTACTAAAGTCGAAAAAATGCCAACTCCTGGGACAAAAAACACGCTTTTTCAGTATGAAAAGAACAAATTGCTGGCATAAAGAGTACACATTACACAGTACATTTCAGGAACCAGTGTTTTATCGGTGGTAAACCATCTCAATTTTAACTCAAACCTCTCTGAGCCTTCCTATAAGGTCACAGAGCTGAAGTCAGTATCAGAGTGAATCTAAGTACATGCTTTACAGTAGTCTAACCCAGTTAAGGATATTAATATATTATTATACAAAGTATATACTACTTAATTTACTTACAGCGGTTCCATAATATACGTTGATACGACCCCATTAAAAATACTAGCAGACACTGGAACGCAGTTTAGTTATATATGTTTCACTATATATTATACATAGATAAAATAAATTAGAAACACTATGGGAATTATCAATTACAGGAAAAATAAAACATGAAACAAAAGTAAAAAAATTGCAGGTAGTCAATAATTGAGTTTCAGAGAGCAGTTGAGAGCAGAAATATATAATAAATATACAATTGATTTGATCAATTACAAGCACCTCTAAAAACAAATATATAAGATATTTAATCCAATAAATTCGTTATATAAAAGTCCCATACTTACTTCCCTATATGACCACTTCCGCCTACGGAAAAATTGATCGCATATGACGCTATATCAACCGACAACCGTCAAAACCAGACAAAGCTTTGTAATGTAGTAGTACATAACTGTGTGAGGAATGGCATCTTAATTTTCAAAGTAAACGTTTTTACTCAGCGCTAAAAAACTTTCAAGAACATTTCTAAATGACAGACACACACCACGCATGGCCGTGCATCAAAACAGAGAACACAAGCGTGACAACGGCGTACCGATTTTACACGTGAACCTAAAGTGCCCAGCAGAACCGGAATTTAACTCATCTAATCGCTAATCCGAATGACGTCTAACAATGCAGAAGAACTAGTAGGACCAATTATGTGTGAGGAAACCTACGTACAATTCACGCAACCTACGTACAGTTAACTGTAATGCGAGAAAGCAGCTACCAACTGTATGAAAAAGTGCAAATGGAATAGTACACAAACACTGCACTACCAACGAGTTAACGACATCGTTAAACCCTAATATACATACACCCAGTTAATACTCGTCCTTATACCTAGTCCTTAAGCAGTTTCAAAAAAACTGCCGGGCCACATAAGGCAAAACACTATTTAATAAGGGATCTTAAATAAAAGAATTTCTGCCAAAGTTGTTTTTCAAAGTTCTGTCAAAATTTTATTCGAATTTGGAAAAAATTTTTTAAAAAATCGCTTGATGATTGAGTTTTTATGAAAAAATCACGGAATAAAACACAAACACGTCCATTGTTGTGAAAAAACCATGACTTTCTACAAAAAATTACCCGTACATATGGCAAGCGAAACTCTGAGCAGCTATTTTTGCAAGGCAAATTCAAACACAACTATTTGATTTTTCTCAACAAAAAACCAACCGATGTGTTCGGCATAAAAGTTAGCAACTATATATTTGCTAAGTTTGACACGCAAAACAAAACGCCAAGTATATATATGCAGTGAAAAATCACCAAAGTAATCATCTTCTTGAATTTATAATTGGCGGAACCAGGCAACAGAGACATTAAGAAACAAAACACGGTTTAAAATAAGCACTAATAACTTTGTGTACACTAATGACCTTAATCTATTAGATTAAACGTGGAAGCAGTCAACAAAGAGCCCTACTTAAGATTCACGTGAAAGTTATAGAATAAACGGGCAATAGAATGCAACATATGCCCAAAAATCGACTAGAATGTGATGAAAAATTTTCAAAAAATAACCAGCGAACAACCAATTTTATTCCGGCTGTTTGTTAAGCAGTCAAGGGCAGCTGCTTGGCGCATTTAATTGACGTAAAACCACGCACCAGTCAACCGTGTCGAACCCTTTCAGAATTGCCACAACCTTTTCTCAACTGTCACAATCACCAAAAAATGCCGTCAAAAAGTTCCCGGACAACGTTTTTTTCGTAGAACTAGCACAGTCTTCTTGAGTTTTTTCGCAACTTTTTGCCCAAAATGACGTAAAATTTAAATTCCTCGCATTGTGACATGTCTCAGAGTGAATGATGACCTCAAGAAAACTTTCCGGCCTGTTCACTAACTTGTCCGCAGAAATACGCACGAAACGAGAAATTGCTATATATTGTGATTGTCCAGTCGTTTAAAAAAGTGACACATGGAAAATGAGGGTGAATTAGAAAGTTTGCACTGAAGATACATATGTAACTTTGTATCATAAATTTGTTTCACTTTTTTTGATTCAAACTTATATACTTCGAAAAAGCAACAATTATTTCTTAAAAATTTCATGCATAAAGAAAGACGATATACATTTGTAGAGACAGTTTTTCACAAATTTTTGCAAACGAAAAACATACATTATTAAGAGAATAACATTTTTTAATTTAAACAAATCTTCAGAAAGTTCATTTTCTCCAGACATGCCCTGTGGACTGAAATATATACTGAAACGAGAAACAAGAAAAGATA
>JASANF010004266.1:0-14477 GCA_030248245.1 Trissonchulus sp. WLG1_4 | reverse complement strand
AGTGGTTCTACTTCTAAGATCAATCAGATACTAGAAAATTCTGTCCCTGCTCAAACTTTTTTGACCTTTGTTATCCTTCGGCTCAAAAGTATGTATTTTATTGGAACCTAGGCTTTTTTAAGCAATTGCTTAGCAATAATGCATTCTGTGCTTTTATAGACGTGACTTAGAATGTCTTTTTTACAAACGTTTGATATATATCAGACGTTTGTAGACTCACCCGCATCACTGAAGTATAACTCATTCCCACTACCAACAAAACACAGGTCCGTCTTTAATATATATTTATGCTCCACACATGTATGACGGGGAACCCCATACCTCCCCCCAATCGCATGAAGGGTCCGGGGGGAAAGGTCCCAAAAATTTGGACAAAATGTGGTAAAAATGGCACTTTTTTCGAAACGTTTGCAAAATTTAGAGTATTTTGGGTCCACCAGTTGTGGAGAATTTTTAAAATCTAGCCACAGAAATTCTAGCCACTCAAAATTTTGAGACCCCGTTACATGTCAGCTAATCTCTATTTGTGTGATTTCAGGGCGGTCTATCCAACCTAGAAAACATGAAGTTTCCCAGCAAACTGTGGCACATCGCCACCCACGACGACACCGGGTCAGTGTGGTGGAGCACGGACGGAGAGACCATCGTCATTGACATACCTCAGTTCGAAGAGCACTACCTGAAGACGCGTCAGTTCAAGACGGAACAGTTCGGAAGTCTGGTCCGACAGCTCAATCTCTACAGCTTTGTACAAGTCGGACGTACAATCAAGGTAAATTATGAACCCAGATAGACGAGATTAAACTGATTGGATTAAAATTACCTAGCTCTTATCCCATCATGTTTCAGAGTTTTTCAATGCTTCATAAATTAAATCTAATACTTTCGGTTACTTTTGGCTACTTCACTATTCTGAATCAGTATATATATACGTACTGTTCAATAATAAAACCGATCTAAACGGTTTGTAAATAATACTATGTTAGTCTGTTCAAGTCCGTTTAATCCACTCACAGTCCTTTTCAATTTATTTCACAAATTGTGACGACGAGACATGTATATATACTTCGGCAGTCGATTTTAATTTCTGTGTGTTTTTTTATAACGTAACAATCTCAGCTTGAAAATTTACAGCAATTAGCGACAGATAAAAAAATAATTTTTCACGTAAAACATTCACGTCATTTAGGTAATCTAAACAGTAGCAGGTGATGTATATATTCAGATACGTTCCATAGTATTTGGGGCTACTAACTTCCTGAAACTGGTCGTTATCTACGTGAACGAACTTAACTGAAAGTAAATATTATTCACCAAAACAGCATTTTTTACACGTTTTCGTAAGTTCTAAACATTTGTTGTCCACGGTTTTCTGATGTTTGCACAGCGTAGTACACATACTTGACCTTTAAATCTAAGTTGACCTTTTAAAGTATCCAAATTTGCATATTTATCTATCCTTTAAGCATCACAAGCTCAAACTTCAAAGAAAGGCTTTCTTCCAAAATTCATTAAAACTTTTTTGTTTATTTAAAGGATAAAACACCCAACCATGTTTATGCAGATTCTTGAAAGCTTATTCAGTTCCTAAGTTTTCTCCTGGCGCGGTCAAGTACCGTAGCGCGTATTTCGTTTCTCTAAAAATTCCTCTTTAACCCCATGAGCTAGTCAACGTAGTAGAAAACGTCCGCGAAAAATTTTCGCAAAGTTTGTTTTGAACAAACATTTGACGAAAAATAATTCTCTTCCTCGTGTAGAAAGGAACTATATAGTCAGTACTCCAGACGCTTAAGTAGGTACAGGATGAGTATAGTACTGTACTACTAAAGTATCCTTAATAAACTGTGTACACAAAATATACACAGGTCGCTCGCTACGTATGTCAAGCAGTGCCATTCCATTTTTTCTTTCTTCGCAAAAATCCACGCACTTAACTCACAACGCTGCGTAATAGCATGAACTGAATTACTTCCGCTACAAAAAACGTGTGATGCTTTTTTGCTAGCAGCAAAGAAACAAATTTAGCTTGCGTATATTTGCGCTTATGTACGTATATTCCAAGTAGTAAGTAATAAGTAATAATTAGTTACGCATAGGTAGGAAGCGATGACGATAATGTGATGTATCACTTGATTTTGTTACAAAAAAAGTTTGTACGGCTAATAAACGTGCATGTCAGTAATGGATCGAGGAGGGCGAACCCGTTTGGACTAAACGGATTTAATATGCACGCTTAAATTAGCATACAAAGCTAAGTCCGTTTAGTCTGACTAAAAAGCAGCGCGCTAAAATTCCAGTCCGGAGGTTTTGGAATGACATTTTTTAGCATAAATTTTAAACCGTTAAGTCCGATTAAAATTCACCCTTTAATCCAGTAAAGGATGGGCCGGGGCCTTAGTTACCGGCCCTTATTTTTTACGTAATCCTCCCGCAAAACATGCTAATCACACGTCGACACGTGTTTACAAACCGGCACTAGCTAGCTGCATTACTAGAATATACCGAAATCGTGTTCCTATTTTTCGTGAAGCGTGTTGTTTTCCAAGTAGAAAAATAAGTGTCATCCTTCTCACCATTTGTTTATATTTTCTATGATGTAATGTAATGCACATATATATGTAATATGTTACATCATCAGCAGAAATATAAACAAATAGCAAGAATCAGCATGTATATATATTCGCATGCATATTCGCATTTTCAAATTTTCACACCGACAGTGAAAAATAGTTAAAAAACCCAATCACCTTTAAAACTCGGACACTGTTACTCTGCACTAGATAGAAAACGAAGAGAGCCGAATTCGTTACAACTTCAAAATTCATACAAACAACTGATATTCGTTTAAGAACAACAACAGCCTACACGCCTGCATTATTGTTTTCATATAATGTGTGTTATATAATTGCAAAAATTAAAAATTTACAATTTCACCAGGTGCTCTCGAACTTTTTTGCAGTACAATCGAAAAGTTTGTGTCTTTCATTCGTGACACTTTGCGCCAGTGTAGAATAAGATGATGATGATGATGATGACTGAATGAACTAAATGAATAGATAGTGGTTGTTGTTGAAAATAGGTTAGCAATGTTATGCGTGTAAGCCATAAGAAATGACAAACGTAATTGCATAATAATTAATAAAAAAACAAATGCTACTATCCCGCTGTTACGTAATAAGACAATTTTCAGTAGTTTGAACTTTGAGTACCGTTTACAATCATTCAAAATCAGAGTAAACCATAACTTGCTTTAGACACATTATAAATTAATTACTAAATCCAAGCAGTTAAGCTTAACGTTATCATGTCTATCAATATAGGAAGTCAACGCACATCACTGTTTTCTTGTTTCAGATTCGCAGTACAGAAGACAGCGGTCAGGTGCTTGCTCAACTGCGAATGTACCGAAGTCCCCTATTCAAGCGTGATCGTCCGGATCTGTTGCGACGTATGAAGCGTGGTCTGGGATCTCAGAAAGCCGCCGCCGCCGCCAGTACAACCACAGCTGCGGCCGCCGGTAGCGTGGTATCCCCAACGTCTCTCAGCTCGCCTGTGCTACTGAACGGTCACGGACGGCAGAACGGCAGCCTTAACGGGTCCAGTAGTGCGGCTAAACGGACGCCTGGTAATCGCAAACGGGCCTATAAACTCACAGAGCCATCGCTACACCAGGTCTTGGGCACCAATGGCACTCATGATGCCAGTAGTTTGCACAACAACGGCAATAGCAATAGCAACAACAATCATCACAATGAGCGCAGCCCTTCCACGGCTTTTCGTACGGTTGGCTTTAATGGCGAAGATGCTGCATCTTTGCTGGCAAAAACATTCCTGATGGACTCCACGCGTCTGCTCAGCGACACGGCCAAGGCAGCCTCTCTCGGGTACGGTGCTGCCGGTCTGCCATACAGTGCTGGCGCCGTGGACAGCGCTGCCCTGAGTCGACAAGCCACAGCCTACTACGCTGCAGCCTTGGAGATGACTCGATCATCGCTCTTGAACGGGATAACGGGCGGGTCTCCGTTTGGCCTTCTCAACGGCGCAACATCCGCATTTGCGGCGCAGCTGGGTGGCGCCACGACTGGGGTCATGGGCGCCACAATGGCCAACGGCGGGGGTCCGAATCAGTCGGCTCGCATCGACCAAACCATCGATCGTCTGCTGGCTGCGTCAAACAGCGCCCCCCTCACGCCAAACAGTGACGCCGACTACGCCTCCTCCCCCTCTTCCAGTGTTGACATCGGCGCGGCCAAGTCTCCCCCCTCCTGTGGCGCTGGTCTGCTTAACGGAAACGGTACGGGTCACGGAAACGGTGCCAGCCACCCCCAGCGCTATTCCAGTGCGTCCCCGGTGAACATGTCCTCTCACAGTAGCAGTGGTGGGGGCTCCAGACGTAAGGCCGCCCAGCCCCGCCATATATCTCAGCCTAACGGTCACGGCCTTGGAGATTTGTCCAATGGCACGTCGGTTGCCATGGCAACTGCGCCCACACTGCCCACCCATGGTGCTTCAGCGTTCGTCGCCTCAGGCACTCACTGACAATACTATTTTTGTTGTTTTTGTTTGCGTTGTGTTTTTATCTACTCAGTACATATTATACCACTGTATATAATCGATACCTTTTCCTCAAATCAGATAAAAAGGACTTGATTAGTTACTTAAATTCATGTAAACTAATAGGTATGCATTTTTTTTTTTTTTTTTTTTTTTTTTTTTTTTTTTTTTTTTTTTTTTTTTTTTTTTTTTTTTTTTTTTTTTTTTTTTTTTTTTTTTTTTTTTTTTTTTTTTTTTTTTTTTTTTTGTTTTGTTGTGGGGTTTTTTTTTTTTTTTTTTTTTTTTTTTTTTTTTTTTTTTTTTTTTTTTTTTTTTTTTCTTTTTTACAGTGTAAAAAAGTAGGTGTAAAAAAGTCCGGACTTTTTTACATGTAAATTAGCAACCCTAGGTATGCACAACTTTCCCTCACACCTAATATTTTCAATCTGTTCGCGCCTTTGATGGCTTTTGCAAAATTTTTGATCAGGTCACTTTAAACTAAGTTTAGGAAAAGGTACAAGAATTCATGATAGTGGCTTACTTTTATTCATGTTTTTTATAATCAATTAGTGACTATAAGCATCAATAATGTGCTTTACTCAGAGCTGAACTGTGCCTAATGTAGATGTTTTTGCATTCCTTTTCATGGTCATTGTTTTTTTATTGGCTGGTCATTGTTTTGTTGGCTCGGTTTCGCTAGAAATACGAGAAATTGTAAAAAACACTCACAAAAAACTAGAAATTGTCAGAAACATAATATGCATATTATTCAAGTTTCGTTTCCGGCGGAAACCCTCGTGTTTTTATTTTTTTTACTGATGAAGCTGCTTCTTGCTTTCGAGTTTCGAATACATCATCAACAGTGTTATAAATAACAAAAAATCCACTATGCACTTGGATTGACTAGATATGTAAATGATATTTTTAGCCAATCAAAATCTAATAACTATCGGTTCAATCAAATTTGAAAGCATGGATTTTGCAGACATTTTTAACCAGTGCTCGCATGCTCATTGTATGATCCATTTCCATGTAAATCACTGCCTTATAAATGACATATGACCAAGAGTACAGGCTAGTAGTGTTGCCTAAATATTAATTGACATTTGACCAAGAGTACAGGCTAGCACTGTACTGTTGCTTAAAAGCCCAAACGGTGTTTGTTCAGTCGGTGAAGTAATGGAGTCTTAAACTTTAGCCGGACACCATCTGTTTTTGTTATATAATAAGCCTTCAAGTTCAATCTTAATCGATGATTATCCTATGCAATTTTGTAGATATTATATACCCTTGCTAGAGCGCAGCTTATAATATGCTCCTGCTACAGAGCAACTCGCGAAGTTTCAAATCTTGACACAGCCCGCCATAACTTTTGCTCACATAGTTTTTAATTTCTACGCGCCGGAATAAGAGTTTTTGCTATTCTCACAAAATCTACCCACGTGTAGCAAGTAATTGTGGTGACTTGTGACCAATTGCATTTCATAATTCAGACAGCATATTCTATTCTTGCTATTTTGATACTGCCATTGTTTTATAATACTTGATTTCCAATACTTAATTTTGTACTTTGATTTTTTGTTACTGTTTCTTTTTTCATTTATACAAAGCATTATTTCGAATTACTGTATATATCACTTGTATTTTCAAACAAAAGTGAGATCCAGTATAAGCTAGACCCTTGGATTATAAAGCAAGCTTGGAGACGTGACCTTCCTTCCTAGCTGGCACATCACATACACATAACTAAAGAAAACTTTTGAAACTAAGCTTAAGCCCAAATCTAAGCCTTAGGCAAAAGAAAACAATTAGCATTTTCGGATATAGTTTTCATCTGATGTGCCAGGCTGGAAAGAGACGAACAAGGATTGGAGCCAGCCACTGGACGCCCAAGTCAGCCTTCCCATTCCCATCAGAGAACGTGCTGATTTGGTGAAACTTGGGTGGCTTAAACTAGAGCATTTTTTACCCCAAAAATTTAAGCTAAACTATAGACTTTAAAAGATCTGGAAGCAGGCATGTCATTTTTTTCACGTCAAAACTTGAGTAAAAAAGACTAAGACTAGATTATGTATAGTACAGACCGTTTCAATTATCGTCATTTCGTCAATCAAGAAAGGTCAGCTTAGATAAGACAATTGACAACTTTGTACAAATTTTCTATTGATGCGCTAATACTTGTTACTGTTTTTCTGTTGTTGTTAATCGATGCTTTACAATAATAAATTAACATGTTGTGTAAAATAAACATATGTTTTTTACCATTGCAATAAACTTTTCAGAAATGTCAAGTTTCTTCCATTCTTAGGCTTTTAAAACTACATACCATGCAACCCTGCACAGCACTGCAATCAAGGCTATCATTGTTATTAATCATTGTTAGTGATTATATAGGTGAGACAAACTCAATAAGCATTCAGCCTTGATCAAAAACAAGTTTCATAAAAAAAGTTAAACTCATTTCCTCATCAAAGGTGGGAGGTTTGACTGAATCCGCCAATAAGTGATAACAAGCTCTTCTGAGTGAGAAGTGGTTAAATTGTGAAGTCTGAGTGTCAATATTCCAGAGGAAATATTAAACGCGGCCATTATCTGTGGATAAAATAATTTTTTAAATCAACCAAACTTATGCACAATGCAGACACATTTACTGTTCATTTGCCTGAAAACCTCTCAAACACCAAAAATTGGTGAATTTTAAACAGGTTTTCAAGTTAAAATTTCAAAACTTACATTTTTAAAAAACGTTAGGTCTCACCGAGATTCGAACTCGGATAACTGGATTAAGAGTCCAGAATGCTAACCGTTGCACTATGAGAGCCTGTTGGAAAGAATCATAACTTAACTAATGTACAAAACTTCTTTGTGTGCGACAGAGCTACAGCATCACTTGCGTAATCTAAGATTTGAATAGTGACAACTGAATTGAGCAATTTGATAAAACGTTCAAGATAACATCACATATAGCCGTTTTGCTGATCCAGTTGCTCTGCTGATTAGCTCCATGACAAGTGTTTGTTCTTTTATAGATGCTGTGTTATCAGCGACCGGTTGGTTGAGCCATGGATTCCGAATCCAAATGTTAGTGGTTCGATCCCACTCCGGCGCTATCAGTTTTGCCGTTCAATGCGAAAATGTCTTTCAAGTTAGGTATGTAGAGAGAAGACGGGAGGTACCTGCCTTTCTAGTGTTAATTAACACTAGAAAATTGACCTACCCGAAATAACATAGGAGAAGGAGAATCTGAATATAGTATATACGCGGCCCCTAAGGGGGCCGCGTAAAAAGTTAACGATCAGTTTCCAGTGTTATAAAAACATTAGTCTATCGTAATAACAGATTAGTAAGTATCAATCAATTCGGCGCTTCTGCCATAACACAGATTAGATCCAGCCTAGAGTCGCTCATTCCGACGAAATCAGTACATCAATAACACCAGATTCGAGCGGACACTTATGCCCGGTTCATACTTGTCCTTAAAGACATAGGGACAAGGACAAATTTCAAATGAATTTTGTAAAAAACAATACGATAATTTTGCTGAATTTCTGAAACTTTTGCCGAACTTTGACTTCAACTTTGTTCATGCAACAAACTGTTACGATTTGTAGACCAGCTGTTTCGTCATCGCTTACAGTCAAACAATAACGACAAGTATGAAATACAATAAGGACAAGTATGAACTGTGCTAATGACACTTGAAACGTTAGAAGTAAGCGATAAGGCAGGACTACAGTGATACACAACCGTCTTAAAACTAAAACCTGAAACCAGCAGTTACAAAGGCTAAGGACCGATTCCTAAAACGAATTAAAATTAAATCAGAATAAAATTTGTTTGCTTAATAATTAATCTACAAAAACATATATTGGCAAAACAAATTTTCATCTAATCATTTAATCCATTTTAGGAACTGGCCCTAAGTCTAAACCGGACCCGTAAGAATAATGTAATAATGTAAGAATGTAGACAACGGAAGCTTATTTTTTCTAAATTCTAATCCTCTTGAAATCAGCTAATCATGTAGCCCATAGTGTAAAAACAATATAGCCCTACACATACGTGGGCAACTAGCGAATTCCGGTGGGTGTGAGCCACCGGGGGGTGTTGGGGGGTGTGGGGTTGGCAGCAAAACTTTTCCGCTCATTTCTGCTTTGTGAGCCACCGATTTTGTCGTCGTGAGCAACTTTAAAACAATCTGGGGGGAGTGAAGCACCTGTCTGGGGTGGGGGTAAACCCCCCCCCACGCCCATGTGTGGTCCTACAGTAAATAAAAAATTCAACTCCATGGTCCATTTCAATTTTATTGAAACCAAACAGGAAACAGCATAAGATAGATCGAGGCCAAAGCACACCAAAAACTTAGCACTAGATAAAACAATAAATCCGACACTGTGGTAGGCTAGGCTCCAAGATTTTCCCATACATATACGCAGATTTTTTAAGTCTTGCCAAGAGTACATAATAGGAAGAGTATGACACTCTTCCTATTATGCCTACGGGCGTGCGTCCAATGCGGAGCGCGAAATAGCCCGTTTATGTACGGTTCACCCCCCCCCTCAGCTGAAGACCCCGTACTCAACTGAAAGGGGGGCACCCCCCCTCATTTCAAGACACTGACAAAGACTTTCGTTGATGTGCCGAACTGAGGGGGGGGGGTACCCCCCCAACTGAAGAAGGGGTACTGAACTGAGGGGGGGGGGGGCAGCGCAAGGTCTTTGTCAGTGTCTTGAAATGAGAGGAGGGGCACCCCCCCTCAACTGAAGACGGGGTACTGAGTTGAGGGGGGGCGTACCCCCCTCAGTTGAGCACGGGGTATCGAACTGAGTAAAGGGTACCCCCCCCCTCAATTGAGTACGGGGTCTTCGGGTGAGGGGGGGTAACCCCCCCTCAAACCGTACATAAACAGGCTATTTCGCGCTCCGCATTGGACGCACGCCCGTAGGCATAATAGGAAGAGTGTCATACTCTTCCTATTATGTACTCTTGGTCTTACCGAATCGTTTAAACACAGCGCATAGGCCATAATGTAAAGGCAACGGCAGATTCCTGGTAGTCTACTTAGAGAAAAATCA
Source organism: Trissonchulus sp. WLG1_4 (assembly GCA_030248245.1). Taxonomy (NCBI): domain Eukaryota; kingdom Metazoa; phylum Nematoda; class Enoplea; order Enoplida; family Ironidae; genus Trissonchulus; species Trissonchulus sp. WLG1_4. Next base: position 4,869 of record JASANF010004266.1, on the reverse strand, counting down.
ACCGCCCACTTAATCTGATTAGTTATGGCTGTGCAAATTGAAGTCGATTTCTTTCCTGTCAATTTAAGAATTTTCCCACTCACTACCAAAGTAATTTGCTGAATCTTTAATTTAGCAACGGTTAAGCGCAGATCGGGGCCGTATTTTTAGAATTAGGGTTTAGCTGCCTTACTCACTGGTAAATTAATATGTAAGGGGAACGCTGTATATTCTCAGACGATAACTAAAAGCCAATGTGATTTAATATTATCGTTAAAATTTTGATAAAACAATGAGCCTCAACGTGATTTACAGCTGATGGTAAGTAATCCTGTACATTTTTAACCAAAACAGTCTACCACCGCCTTGTTTTCAACTTTACCTTGACCCACATTCTTTACTTTATCAGAGGACAAGGCTACCGTAAACTTTACCCACGAGTAATTCTGAGAATACGGCCCCTGATGTCAGTCTCAAACTCTCAGGGAACACACAAAAAGTCCACCAGAATCAGAAACCCACCCGTGTAGACTTACTTGCGGTAACAACTGCGGACTGGCAAACAGACTGCCCACAAACTGCAGCACCAAATATTTAAAGTACTGCAGTTGGCCTTCGCTGTGAACACGCCAGTCGAACACACTCAGAGCACCAGCACCGTCTGTGTTCTTGCTAACCACTGAAAAATCAATTTACATAAAGTCCCAAGTGTTTTGACAATGTTTTACTCTCTATTTTATATTTTTTCATCTAATGCTACAGTAATTTGGCACAATTATCCACTCATAATAATTATAGTCTGCGGATAAACGAGTATTTTCTCTTCTATATTAGTAGTTACTTAAATCTTGGAAGCTTGCATTGTTTATTCAGCAATTTAAATCTGCTCTGCAATCATCAGTGCACTTTAAAAACTGATGCTTATTCATTACTTTTACATAAAAAACTACATTTTTGTCACCATTTGCATCGATACAATTCAAACTTTCTCCAGAAGCACCAAATCTTGTTGCGTTGACAAGCAAAACAGAACAGTGTTGCCGTTTTAATCAGCAATCAATGACTGGACTCGCAAAAAGCTGGCTTTCTAATTTGGGAGACGGCAAAAAAATTAATAGCACACTAATATAATTGCACAAAATATCATGAGGATGTACCTTTTTTATTGTCCGGCAACTTCAAAAGGTATTCCAGTAGTTTGCTGCTGGCTTTAGCTCGCGTCAGGGGAGGAAATTCCGCAAACAGACTCAACAGAAACTCTAAATCCGCGTGCAGTCTGGCCTAAAATGGGATTCACAATATGAAAATATTAAGATTCGATAAAAAATTAGACTACCACCAAGTAACTGTTGCACCAATTGCAGAAAAATAACAGTAGCTGTACATACAATCATAATTTTGCGCACAGATAATATACTATATAAACTCGGAATAAAGGAAATTCCCCCCAAATTTTTCCAAGTGAATTTTTACACAAGGGTACCCCTTTTCCCTTTAGCCTTTCGGTTTTGATTGCCCGGCTGACAATAATTTCCGATACGTCTCCAATTTGTCAAATTTGGCCTAAAAATCAAAAAATTCTCCAAAAGACTGTATTTCGTGCATCAGTAAGTTGATCCAAGGTTCTCCTTACGGAATACGGACAAACGTACAACAAGCAGCAAATGAGCGCAATAACAACACCAAAATCAGTTTGCCTACTTTGCCCACATCTGCTGTCTGAGTGGCATCCTTAGCGCTGTAGTTTTCCAGAAATGCTCCGGCCAAAATCCACAAATATCCGAAGTCCTGTTCAGCAGCTGTTGCCAGTGGCTTCTGTGTGGCTTTCAGTAGGGCACAAAAAAGCGGCATTCGTCTGTGCGAGGGAATGTGGGGTCGAGCGGCCACGAAAATACGGAAAATGTCCAAAATCGACTTGTCCGCAGCTGAGCTATCAGTTCCCGTTTTCTGAAATAAACAACAGCTAGTGAACTTTGACATTAATTTTGACAACAGTTTTTTCAAAATAATTAAAAGTGAAGATGATTAATTTGATAGATCTGACCATACTTGAACATGGGACTTAACTTTTGCAATGGCTTGCGACTTGTCCCGAATTTTTCTGAATTTCAGGGAGCTGGGGAGGCTTATGTCGATGTTTAGTGGAGCCGATTTGTTCAGCACCAAAAAGGCAGGCTCGTCCGGAAATCTCCCTCCCCCAAGACGTCTCACTGGCATCTCTGTGTGTAATGACACCTACTTCAGTTTTTTGCAATTTGTTGAAATCAAGTCTAATTAAGTAGTTAATTAAAATCAAAGGCAACAGAAAGCTCACGGGCACAATGGCAGGAATGACAGAGCTGACAGTGCGCAGAATGATGTCAAAGCTGTAACTGTCTTCTTTACGAAAAAAGCATGTTCCCATAAACGTGAATATTGACATGACATGGTGCAACACTTCTTCCTGAAAATACAAAAAGATATAAAAAAATTACATCAATACATCATCAGCATCAGATCTGACGAAAAACTCAACACACAAAAGGATACGTATAGGCCTATTCACACGAGGGCGCATTTTGCTCCATGGCGTAGGCCATGGAGCATGAGCGGGCGCATAAGCAGGCGCATTCTATTTTCATACTGCCTGCTGCATTATGTCACACAATGCAGTCGGCAAGTGTGCGTGTGCTCCCGTTCGTGCGCCCGCTCAACTCCCTCGTATGAACAGGCCTTATAGGGGAAACTCAGACTTTCAAGAACGGCATTATACGCAGCATTTTGTGTTCTTTTTGTTGAACAATTAAAATAAACCCGTCTAAACCGTCATATACTCTCTCTTACATATAAAATGATCTCAATTCATTAAAACAGTGTTGAAACTACATCATGAAACGGCAAACGTCAGCAAACTGACTCTAAATAGTTCAGCTGCCACCGAGAGTAGTTGCAGGGCAAGCTGGTGCGCTTTCGGGCTGTCCAGTTCACGAATGCAGCGCACCAGTAGATCCACACTAAAAGATTTGGCCAGGGACTTGTTGCCATCTGAAAAATTTAATATATTAGCGATATTTTGAGGTGCTGTAATATCATACCTTTCCGTTTTATAAACATAATATAATCAATTGTTTCTTAAAAAATATCAAACAACTCCATAAAGACCCGTCACAAACATGGAAAACCGAAATATCGGCGGAAGCTCTCAGCTCAGACATGAGTTCAAAAAAAATAGAACAAAAATAAAAAAGAACCGCCCTCGAAATTTCAATCGGTCCATTCCCATTTTCAGACAGTCAGATTTTCAAACAGTGTCCCCTCCTGCTTTTAAAACCCCCCCCCCACTTCTGTTAAAATATACAAAATGCTGGAAATTGTTAGTGGACTTGACCAATGTGAAAAATCTCCGTTTAACTGAAATTAATGTTTTCACCTTTCTTTATTAAAAATAATGCATTACCAGTGAGGTATTTGGTAATAGCTGTTAACGCTAGTTGAACATTCCAAACGGCTGGTGCTTCAGGATTTGCTAGTGAACTAAAAATTTAAAAATAAGAATAATTAACGAAACAAACACAGAGTAACTAAGCGAAACTCGGACACATTAATTATCTAAATGCCAACGCAAACACAGAATAAAAAGTACGTCACTGTACAAGATGAAGCTGTTGAAGGACTTGATTAATTAGTTGAATCCTTATGTCCGGTGATCATTTAGGAATGGACTCGGACAAAATTTAGCAGCTAATTTATTTTGAATAAAAAAAGAATCCCACATTTCAGACGAAGTACAGTTCGTTTAATCCGTTAAAAAAATGGCCCCTAGTTAGCAAATAAGCCAAAAAACATACATTTCAATTATACCAAAAAGTAAGGCAATCAATTTCGCCGAAGGCTTCATAGCTTCACTAGCACTGATCATTTCCAGAATGATCGTTAAACGATCACTATCCTCGGTTCGTTCCTTCAACACTGTCAGTTCAGGCTCAGTAGTTGGTTTAGTAACGGCCAGCAGTTTTCTTCGCTTTTCTTTCGGTGGCGATGATTCGTTTGTTTTCTGACTACCACTAGCCAATGATGGTAGCTCTGTTTCCAAAAGCTCCGGGTCTAAACTCAGTCTACACAGGCAGCTTTTAGTCTCAGCAGCCAGAGTAGAGTATCCACTACGCAAAGCCAAGAGTTGGCTATTCCATAATTGTCTAAAAACTGCCTGTTTAGACTCAGTCGAAAGTTCACTAAAAAATTCTGGTCCTATCACCTTCAGTCCAACAATACCGGCCTCCGATTCACAGTTCACAATTTGCAAACTACGCAGAAGCAATGCCAAATGTCGACTTTCTACACTAAAAGCATCAGCTGTGTCAGAATTGAATTTTTCCAAAAGCCCACTAAGTAGATTTCGATCCGCCACGCTCAGCATTGGTAACTCTTGCGTTTCCGGCCCTTCTTTAGGCAATAGTCGCTCACAGTGCTTTAGCACAGGGGTCAAAAAGTCTTTTCCTTGCAGTCTCGAGAAACAGCGCAAAAGGTCAAAGTTCAACTCTGCCACGGGCAGTCTAGCCTCCGCTGCAAATTCCAGCAGCTGACAGAGCAGCTGAGTGCGATCAGAATAACCAGAAGCTGAGCTAGTGCTCCGTTGACGTGACCTAGCTCGTTTCCTAGGGCTGAGTTGGCTGGCTTCAATTGAGCCATGGAATCGATTCAGCAAAAGCGGTATCTGATCGGCCGATTGTTCGATTTCTTCTCCGTGCTGCGACAGCAGCGAGATCAGCTGTTTTTCCGTCTGGCTAATTCGGCCACTGGGTCCAGTGGTTTTTTCCACCGCTCGCAACAGCTGAACACCAGCGGTTCGAACCTCAGCTGTGGATGATTTCAACAGCAGGAGCAGAAGAGCCAGAACTGAAACAGAAAACG
>JASANF010004265.1:0-22479 GCA_030248245.1 Trissonchulus sp. WLG1_4 | reverse complement strand
GTATTGCTTATATATACACAATGCCTTGAAACTCGTCATGCTTTTAGGACATATTACAAAATATATTTGTTTTTAATTGCTAGCAATGCTCCAGAAAATTTCAGAAGCATTGGGTCTTCAAGCTGCAAAAATTGGCAAATTTTAATTATGAAGACTGTAACATTTTTGCCCATATATCCAAAACGCGTATTGGACAGCAAACCATATTACGTGCTGTTGTTTACCAATATGTTGTAGCGTGTATAGCGCAAATAGCGGGGGTGGGGTGTGGGGGGGGCGTTTTTGAGCTGGACACTACAATAGTGCAAATATAGCGCCTAGAGGTGAAGGGAGGGGGTAAAATTTCGTGCTCGTGCACGCTTACACTCGACATCTACCCATTAATGAATACAAGGACTGCGGCTGCTTGAACTCACTATGGCAGACTTGAGTAGGCATTTATAAGTATAAGTACGGTTGCTTACATTGGACTGCTTCCAAATTTATCATGTATTTAAAGCTTATATATGCACTCATGTATGCTTAATTACTAACAGTTCATTTAAAAAATCTGGAAGTAATGCATCTTCAAATTTCAAACTATCGCAATGTAGCTGTGAAATCATCAACATTTTTGCTTGTAGATCAATTATGCGTTTTGGACGGCAAGCCATATTATGCGCAAATGTGTATCTGATTTCTGTTTTTTCTGTATCAAGTCCTAAACACCTGCAAAATATTAAATAAATTCAATACTGAGTACAGGGTTTTTCGGCTGCTTACACCCATGGCAGTAGACACTTATTTATAAACTAACAAATTAAACTTGTAATAAATGATTCTTTGCAAACACAATCTGGCAACGACATCAGGGGTGGATTTCACCACGGTGGTTTTTACAAACCATGGTTTAAACCACGACTATGGTTTAAACCTGGTTTAGAAAAACCATGGTTTAAACTGCTTTTCACCAACATTTTAAAACCATAGTTTTTCAAAACCCTGGTTTTGGATGACTAAATTAACAAGAATAGAGGAATTTTCTTGAAAAAGTGAGTAACGTGTAAAGCAAACAGATAATTTTTATCTTCTAATTATGTGTTGCATTAACAACGGTTGTTAAACAACATATAGATGTATAAAAATTATGTTAAATATTTTCAAAATTAGCAGTAACTAGTTTTATAAATGGGCTGCGAAGGGCAGTTTCTAACTTGTGTAACTGAGACCCACAGCAAATCTGCGTATAATTTCGGCATCAGGGGCCTCTATTGCTCAGCACTCAGCAGACGTGCCATAGCGTTGAAAAACGTTACAAACATGGGCAAACTGACATTGGGACATACGGAAAAACTAAACATCAAAACGGTAGTTTAATTCATATTTTCGTCTGTACAGCCGTATGCCCGTTTGTCCTTCATCCGTCTGTTCCAATGTCCGTACAGAACTATGAATCGACCCTAATGCTTAATGGGTTAATCCGTTCGGCTTCAGTATTTTTATTGCAACTTATTGTATAGGCGAAGTGGTGTCAGTTAAGGGTGTTTGATCCGTGTCTGTATGCTAGGCAACCCTAGCCAAATGCCAAATTTAATCATATTTTTGAGTTTTTTGGAGAAACTGTTACAAAGTTTTAATTTGAGGTGCTAAACGCCAATTTTGACGAAAAACTATTGGATAAACGACTAAATAAAAAATACGGTTTTGTACCTATGTGAAATTTGAAACAATTAAATGTTTTCATGTTAAAGTTGCATAATATACCAATTCAGTTACTAAAAGAAACATAAGCGACAATAGAATGCCAAAATTAAAGAAAAACTACGTATGATTTTCTATTTTTATATTAAAAAACCAGGTCTGAACGTGGTTTTTATTTCAATAGGAGAAAAAAGGGTTTAAACCTGGTTTAAGAAAAAACTACGTTGGTGAAAAGGGGTTTAGAATGTTTCATTACGAAAAGCACGCGATGCACTCCGGTAGAACAAATTTTGAACAAAATTTAGTGCAAAAAGTAGAATAATCCGTTCTTTTTCGTATTCGAAAGAGTTCTAAACCACCTTGGTGGAAATTTGTTTTTTTGAAAAACCATGGTTTAGACCAGATTTAAGGAAAACCATGGCTTAAACCACCGTGGTGAAATCCACCCCAGATGTTTGGTTGTTGAAATTTTACCATGTTGTGTGTCACACGAATTTGTGTTCTTTACCTAACATTTCCTTTACAAAACATTTTTACTAAATTCAAGTTTACTTTTATATGTAGAATTAAATTAATTATGTGCAAAGTCCGCAAAGTTTCTGTAATCACAAATTTAATTACATCTATTCTGACAAAGTCTGTTCCTTAATTCGTTATCTGGTGGTTCATAGTTAGGGTCATCTAAATAGTCATCGCTAGTTATTGCCACTGAAGTTTTTTCATTCTCAAGTTAATCAACTGATAACTCCCGTAGACGCGAGGCCTCTCTGCTGAAATACGCAGAAATTTGTTGACAAGTAAAAAATTATTTGTTTGAAACCGCAGGTCCGCATTTTGTTTTAATAAACTTGGTTTTTGTTAACATTTGACTGAACCTGAAAAAACCCTTTTTTTGTTCAAAAATAGTAATCATATATATACATTTCCATTTTGCTGCTAATAAACATTTAATTCTGAAGCTCATCAATCAATTTGCAAGGATTCATGAGGGCAAGCACGTTGACGTTTACGTCATCGCCTGCGCTGCCTAGAGCGGTCACCAGTTCTTCAGACAATTCTTTGCCGAGTTGAGTTTTTTCGTTCGTGCATGCTTGATGTGTTTTGTAGGCGATTTTCCCCATGGCGGGACCCTTCGCCGCTTTAATGACATCAATGATATTTGCTGAAAAAAACCACTAGCACGTGCTACTACCTTATGTGGTTTGCAATGTTGAAGTTACTATGGTGTTACACCACACAACACTTTCTTTACTTATGAAAGTTTATTTAAGCAAACAAATTACAAACATAAAATCTATAAACAACAGACTATGTTAACATTATATGGCATCCTTGCATTATTGCTACACAATACTTAGTTTCCACTGGCATTTGACTTGTCTCAAATAAAATATTTATGAATAGTTTACACCATGAGTTGAAAAAAAGAAAGAATTGGAGGCATTGCAAATCAGACCCGGACTACTTGATGCGGAGACAACAGTCCTAATCACTATACCACAGTTCCCACTTCTCGTAGGCCCTATGTTTTATTAACAAGAATCTTTCCCTTCAAACATCATTGCCACCCTGCAATGATACTCATGCTCCGGGGCTAACATGATGCCTCAATGTCGGAGTGCATATATATGTATTTGTTTGGTGGCCTGAAATCAATGAAGGTATTATTAAGTTTGTTGCAAGTTGCAAACATTGTCAAGAACTACAGCCTGCACCACATACATTGCGTGAATCGTTGCCCCTCAAGGTATGTCAATGGTCAAAAATTATTCATGTTGATCATGCAGTACCGTTTTTAGGGTAATACTGACAGATTATAGTAGACAGCTGATTCCATTGGCTTGATGTACAGCCTGTTCCACATTTGATAGCATCGCACTCAATCCTAACGGTTTGCTCAAACTGACGTTCCACGAGTACTACTCAGCAATAGCGGACCTGATTTCAGTTCTGTAGAATTTAAAAACTTTTGAGCAGAAGCGAGCATTGAACATACAAAGGCAGCCTCCGAAACATTCTCAGTCAAATGGCTTGGCTGAGTGATTTGCGCGCACATTTACAAACGCAGTTGGGAAACACTGTGGAAGCAATAGTTTTGAAACTCATAAAGCAGTGACTCAATTTTTATTAAGCTACCGCACTACGGCCGAAACTGGGAGAAATACCAGCGTGACATAATGTACCGAGACAACTTGCTAACAGAGTACCATTGGCGAGAGTTTGACATTAAAAACAATGACTCTGATTCCTTAGTCAAGAAGCTTGGGTAGCTAATTAAAAAGCAAACCTTGAAATCAAAGAGTTGGTGCCGTGTGTTTTCCGGAAGTTAAAAGGAGACCACATTTTAAACATATTGCTGAATACAGGTGAGCTGCGGTCAGGTCAGTTTGGACAAGTGAAACAAAGCAAAGTACAAAGTGTTCCCAATGACTCTGGGCGGACACAGATTGTCTAAGGAACATTCAGGGGTAACGATTTCAGAAAAGAAACGGAAACAGGTTCGAAGGCACCAATTTCTCAAGAACGGGAACAAATTTCTTGATGACATTTAAAAGGATTAAAGGATTCGACAACGGCCGCTGGTCCTTATAGGCTGTTCCGATTAAGGCTTTGTGCGGCCATCAACTTAAAACTGGACGTGTTGTGAGATTGAATACATAACTATACTACATATGATGTCATGGCCATGACCAGTCGATCAAACTTTGGTAGTCCAAGTGCTGATTAAAGGCTACTTCAACAGTAGACCCTAATCCTCATTTACAACACAAGGGTAAAACGCTTAATGAATATTAGAGTTGTATATTTAAAAATAAGCTAAATATATGCTCGAATTAGAATTTAATAGCTCAGGGGCCTGTTGCACAAACGTATTTGTAAGTAAATAAGTGCAATATGTTCATACCTATTGCCGGCTTTGCGTTGCACAAAGCAATATGTTAATAAGCAATAAGCAATAGGCTGCGCAGCATTAGTTCAATAAGTTGTTTGTCATAAGTGCAATAAGCTCGCGTTGCACAAAGAGCATATTGCCTATCGAGCCAATTGCAAAACACTTATGAATTGTCGTTGTTTTGCAATGGGCTAAAGTACTGCCTATTAACTCAACTGTGTTGAACTTCTGCACGTCTTCGGGAAAAACTTTTTGTACTTCTGAAATGGAAATATGTGCTGCTATGCATACCCAAAAAATTCAACAATTTGGTTCAGAATTTTGCAAGATTTTTGAAGTTGAAATTGTGCTATCAAAATTGAAAAAGAAGCGTTAAAATAGCTGAAAAATTTAAAGTATTCAAAAGTAGGTGATATGAACATCATATAAAAGCCCATCCATTTTTGAACAACTTTTCTTTAAGAACTGTTGGCCAAAAATGATGCTGATAAAAGTTACTGCAAAAAGTTTCAAAACGAAACACACACGGCACACGCACACTCAGACACATAGGAAACCGCACGCTGGATTATGCCTAGCCTATTGAACTCAGCCTATTGTACATATGAGAATGCAGCCTATTACAATAGGTTTTTTGTGCAACGCAGATTCATAGGGCTTATAACTTATTAACATATGAACTTATAAACATATGAACTTATTGCTTATGACTTTTGTGCAACAGGACCCTGTGTTAAGTGAGAAAAGCAAGCATATTAACTGGTCTAATTTAGATAAATTTGTAGAATAAACAAACCAGGAATTTCATTACGTAATTTACAAAAACCTCGTAAATAGTAATTCACAGCTTAGCAAAAACTTATTTCATTTTTCAACCTTTCCGTATCATACGGATTATATGTACATACATACCTAAACGCTTTTTCCTAGGTATTCTGTGGTCAATTCTACAATTTCAGCGTCCCCTATTAACATACAAATCGTGTGATTGTAGCCGTAATTTAATAAAGGCGTGAAGAACTTGTTTATTTTTATTACTTTAAATTAGCATTTCAAACCCAAGTGATTTTAAAACTTGGAATAAACATTCAAGCTGAGCAGCGTATTTAAGTTATCTTGGCAGGGTATGTACACAGACACGCATCTTGTTTACAACTTATTTTCAAGAGAAATAACTCAGGCTCTTGTACTCTGAATCTAAAATAACTTGCTATGGGCCGTTCAATTTTGCATCACTGTCACCAGTAACACTGCCTACATAGTAATGTGTGACCTAAAGCCAAACATAAGGGAAACAAAAACAAAATTGAAATGAAAACAAAACTAAACATCAATATTAACAATTCAAGAAATTTTAATAGCTATACAGCTCATGCAGCACTTGAAATAGCAAATACAGCGCCGTCAAAAAAAGCAAGTTTATAGCATATTGTAACACATTTTGCTCTATACTAACTTATAATAAATAATATATAATGACATAAATAATTACCTACCATATTACATGGAACTACTACCTTATGTCTTTAGTTAAATAATCAACATAACATCCATTGTGTAACTAACTTCTTTTAGAGGAAAATAAATCTTTGCATGGCGGAATGGGTATAACGCCCAGTGCTGCGCAGCCATCCATATTGGCATAAGCACTCGCTGTCAATTGTGCACTCAGTGCAGAAGTCAGCCCGCCTAATGCTTCACTGGATGCAGCGTCAATTTTTCCCGCTTCACAAGCTTTGCCCAGCAGATCACACACTTGACTCTGAACGGTACTCTCAGCTTTTATGAGCACGTCTCTTAATAATGAAATCACAGTGTTTAGTGTGACTTCTACGGTACTGCCTAAAATAAGAATAAACTGTGGAATAAAAGACCGACCCAAAGCTGCGTATTGTGCTCAATTTTTGATTCAAAATTTGTTGTCTTTCTTGTTAAAGTTGCATTTTTTGTGTAAAAATATTTTTTAGCTTTAATCAGAAATCCACTTATTGGTAAAAAAGTGGGTGTCACCCACAAAGCTGAGGATTAAACATCCAAAACGGGTTCGTGAGTTCGTAAAATCAAAACTAGCCAGGGAAAATATTGTTTTTACTACTTGTCTAAAAACAATATTACTTTTGTCGAACTAAAGGTACCAATCTTGACAAGTATAATTCACACCAACGTGGCATTACACATTTTCACTGAAGCCAATGCGACACAGCTGACTTACAAACGTCCTCAACAGCAGACACAAGCTTGCAAGCATCCAGTCCAAGTAACCCATCCAATGCACCGCTCAGTTTTACTCCCGTAGCTTTGATGCCAAGAGCCTGGTCAGCAGTCAGTTTGGACTGACCAGAAGAACAGTCAACCCCCGACAAAATCTTGCAGACTTCAACCTGAAAATAAAAATTTGATTCTTGAATTGGATCTTAAAATACGTACTACTTTTGTCGTCGGCATATGTACTAAAAATTTGATTCTTGACTTGGAAATTCAAGGACGTAATGCTGTGGTTCACTGAATGAATCCGTTTTGGTCCAATACATTAAACAGTTACTTGTAGAGAATGTAATTAGTCAACAAAATTAGGAACACATTAATTAATGCGTAAATATTGCCACCAAATTCAAGTTGCACATAATGGAACATTTATGTAGCGCTGCTAAGGCTCATGATTGTCAAAATTTAAATGTAAATGTAAAACCGTTCTAAGTAAACTGGTTTTCAAGCCAGTGATTTTGTTCCTCAGGGTGACTTTCAATTTAATCTGCTTTAATAGTTAATTAATAATAGCTTTAACCTGACCAGGGCCTGATTTATCGAAACGAAATGTTCGCCATCGAGTTCGCTATCAAGAATGTTCGTTATCAATTATTTTGGATTGATTGAAACAGTTTCGACAACGAACATAGCACCAAATAATAACAAATGTTTGTCATCAACAAGCTCTTATGCTGAGTGAGAAGTGGTTAAATTGTGAGGCCTGAGTGTCAATACTCCAGAGGAAATTATAAACGCGGCCATTATGTGTGGATAAAATCATTTTTTAAATCAACCAAACTTATACACAATGAAGACACAGTTACTTTTTGTTTGCCTGAAAGCCTCTCAGACAGCAAAAATTGTTGGATTTCAAACAGGTTCTCACGTTAAATTTTCAAATCTTTTCTTTTTAAAAACCTTATTTAAAACGTTAGGTCTCACCGAGACTCGAACTTGAATAACTGGATTAAAAGTCCAGAGTGTTAACCGTTGCACTATGAGAACCTGTTAGAAAGAATCATTAACTAATGTAGACAACGTGTGCGACAGAGCTGCAGCTTTACATGCATACTCTAAGATTTGATTAGTGAAAATTGAATTAATGCAATTTGATATAAAACATTCAAGATAACATCAATTAGAGTCGTTTTGCTGATACAGTTGCTCTGCTGATTAGCTCCTTGACAAAATGTTGTTGTTTTAGAAATGACATGTGTCAGCGATCGGTTGGCGCAGTTGGTTGAGCTATGGATTCAGAACCCGAATGCTAGTAGTTCGATCCCACTCCGGCGCTTTCAGTTTTGCATTTCAATGCGAGATTTGTGTCACAGCTGAAAAGCCAAATTTCAAGTTAGGTAAGTATATGCATAGGTAGAGAGAAGACGGGAGGTACTTGCCTTTCTAGTGTTAATTAACACTAGAAAATTGACCTACCTGAAATACATAGGAGAGGGAAAATGAGGGGGCCGCGTAAAAATGTTCGTCATCGAAAATGTTCGTCGTTTTTTTTTGATGACGAGCTTTGGTCTTTTAGACCATTGTTCTAAAAGAACAAAGCTGGTCATCGAAAAACTTCAATGACGAACATTTTCGATGACGAACATTTGATGAGCAACGTTTTCGGTAACGAACATTTTCAATGTTGCAATTACAACATTTGTTACAATTTAGTGTCAATTTCATCGTCAAAAATGTTTCGATCAGTCCAAAACTTAAAAAACATTTTCGATGTCGTGTCTAGAAATCGCATGTCTTCATGTGTCAGTTGATGGTCCGCAGTTGATTGTCTCCACATAGGTTAGGTGTTCGGCAAATGGTATAAGGTCACCTTCACGGTGACTGACTGAACTGTTCCACATGAAGTATGTAATTTATTAACGAAGCACTTGCATTTGACATACCATTGGTGGGCCGTTGCAGGTTAATATTGGGGAACTATCATCAATCATTAATTTCATCATTAATTCAAATCAATAATTTCCTCCGCTGCAATATTGGCGCATGATTCTTAATTAAACCCTTTATTTCACTTGGATAAAAGTATTGTGTTCATAGATGTTGGTTAAAACGCTGCATATTTTATTTGACCTTTCTTGGCATTTGTGTTTCAATGATAATATGGGTATAATGACGAGTACTTCGATGTTTCATTTGCGACCGATGTTTAGATTTGGGCTCGGTTGGTTTGGATGTAAGTTATCGTTGAGATACGTTTCAACAAAATTAATTTTTATTCGAGCACTGTAAATGGGTAAATTTCGAATTTGAGCTAGGGGTGGCTATTGGATTGGTTGTGGGTTAGGGTTCAGGTTCAAGTACCTTTCAAAGAAATTCAACACTGCAATGAGCGAATGTACGAACAAAGTATCAATTGTACGGTCACAGTGGTTTTACCTTTTGTTCCTTAGTGGCGCCAGTCAAAGTTGTCAAAACTGCTGACAAATCCAAGTTGCCAAGTAAGTTCAACGGCAAAAGTCCATCAACTGCCAGAACCATCGTTGCACACAAGTACGCAAAGCTACACAAAGACTACATTGATTTGATACAAAAAATTACTTAACAAATGTTTTACATTTTTTATGGGGTATAATAATACGTTGTATAATGCCATGATGCTAATTTATAGCTAACTTGGTTTACCAAGATATGCAGATTACAGACTTGATTATTTCTGTCTGTTACATAAAAGTTACATAAATAACAATTGCAAGCTCAACAAGAATTCTTGATTTTGAGCTATACTTTATATTAAATTACTTACCGAATCATTCCTCAAAAATTGAGTAAACCAGTAAAGGTAAATCTAGTTCCTCTAAATACAATACATTGCAAGTGAATGCAAATTTAAAAAATAATTAAGTGAGGTTTTCCAGACGGATAATGCATTTGTTCTACCTAACTGGTCTCTAATTGGTCTTTGTTGAAAAATCAAAAACATAAAATCAAAAAATTATTACACACACGTAACTGACTACATCCTTCATTTGTTAATAAAAAAACGTTGGAAAAAAGGTTGACATATAATTTCATAAGATACTTATGAAGTAAAAAAATTAGAAAACAAAAGAAAATATATGCCCACATAAAATCAAATTCCCAATTTCTAATTGTCCTTGTCCTTGTCGCTGTTCACTTGATTTATAGGTACATCTTAATTATTCTTAAGTGTGTTATTTTTTCCTGTCGCTCGATTATACGGGGGGAAAGTTTTCCTGACTATGTAAAATTTTAATGCTATTTAACAATTGCTGAGTGGTCACTGGTCAGCCTGGTAAACATTCAATTTTAACATTAATGTACATAAGTATACACAAGATGCTAAAACTAACTAAAACTAACTGTTGAAACTATACCGAATCTATTAACCCTTTCATGCCCAGAGGATCATGGGAAATACCACATGGTGAACTACCATTACCATGTCTGGTGAACTACCATTACCATATAATTTCACGGGGGAAAAATTTCCCTGTGACAGGACCTTACAAAAACTTCAAAAATGCTGGTTAGTTTTGATGTAAACTAGTGGTAAATGTCAATATAAACGTAAACTGCGCAAAATCTTTGAATAACGTTAATTCCATTATTACGATTACAGTATTGGAATGTTTTGGCCGTGAATTTCTAATGGGCAGATTTGTCGAAACGACCCTACTTTGTGTCAACAGCTAGTCATGCAAAAGCAACTTACTGGGAGCTACATAACTGTCATAAATATGTCTAAATCTAAATTTGCCAATTACTAGCAAACGATTCAGTTATTTTCGACAAATGCATCGTCAACTTTTTATATACTTTTAGAAAGAATAAAATTTTTTTGCTACAATCTGTTGTTGCAGCATATTTCCTTCTTGAGTTTTTTTATGTATTTCAAGCAATCTGGGTTACCTATATGTTTGTTTTGCTTGTTTAATTTATTATATTTAGTTTAATTTTGTTTTTGTATCTTTTCTTCAGTAATGAATTCTAATGGTTGTAGTTGTCTTGTCCGGTTTCCACCCGTTAGATCACATTCCATTTGGATTCAGGCGCTCGGGCCATTTTGACTAGGGCTGGGCACGGTTACAAAATCACTATCCGTGTACACGGTTAGTTTCGAAGGCTAGTAACCGCGTGACAACGCTAACTGACGGTTACTGCAATTATCCGCGTGTACACGCTAATTATCCGTGTGACCGTGTAACCGTTTACACGCTAAGTATCCGTGTAGCCGTTTACACGGATACTAACCGTGTAAACGGTTACACGGTTACTAAACGGTTACACGGACGGTTAGTAACCGGTTACACGGTTACTAACCGGTTACACGGTTACTAAACGGTTACACTAGGGGGGGGGGAGAGAAGGGGGGGGGAAGGGGGTTGTCGTGGGTTGGTGTTCCGGCGGTGGTTGGTTATAGGTTACGGTTACTAAACGGGTACACATTTACTAAACGTCAAGAAGCAGTGGGGGGAGGAATGACCAAGGGAGATGCGAACCACCTATCTCTAGATCTGCAGACCAGCAAGCTACCATATGAGCTACTGGGTCAATGCTGAGCTGTCAGTATAAATGCCTTTATATATCTTGAAGGATATACCCTGCACACAAATGCGTATATATATGAAATAACACACAGGCAAATCGCTTGCGCACGATTGTAGGCTAATTTGAATAAATCCAGCAGCCAACCGAACATTTTTCTTAACGGGTACACGAAGTCGGAAAAGGGATAGTGTAACCGGTTACACTATCCGTTTAGAGTAACCGGTTACACTATCCGTTTAGACTGAACGGTTACAGTATCCGCGGTGACTGTGTCTTAACGTGTACACGCTGTAACCGCTAAGTAACCGCGGATAGTGACCCCTAACCGTGTAAACGCTAAGCTTAGCGTGTACACGGTTACACGCGTGTACACGGTTCGTACCGTGTAACCGTGCCCAGCCCTAATTTTGACCTTCGAGTGCAGCCTTCAGGTTCAGATCAAGTTCCAAAACCCCATGGTTTGCGGATTAACAAGTGGCGACCGTAACAGGACTCGAACGTGCGATTTTCTGATACAGCTTTTTTCCTGTTGTGCCACAGCACAACAGGTCTCTAATTTTGATTTCTGGCGGAATACACTGGGCTTGTAGTGCAATGTACGTCTGTGCGTTAGTTTGCTTTGCATATTAGAGCTACTGCGCGAGCGTCACATCATTGTCTAGTGCAAAAGTTACACAGTAAGCTGGAAAAATGTCAATGTGCGTTTAGTTCATGTGTGTCACATAGTGCGCGTGTATCACATTGCTGATAGACGATAGTACCAACATTTGATCAGATAATTTTGTTGGCAGCATCTTACACATGTTTCCTGCGAACTCTAGTCATTTTTGGTCATGAAAGAATGAATACACTTCTCACTCATCAAAACAACCCATTCCTACATAATTTGTTGTAAGATAATTAAAACTACTTCCAGTTTTTGCATAAACAACTTATTGAAAGATTGCATAAAAACGCATTGAACTTTTGCATACACATTTTACAATAAGATAATTATCTGCTGCACAACAGGTTTTAGCTGACCTGCTGGTCAGCTTACTTGAACATAATTCTTAAAACTTACTGAAGGTTTTGCCGCAGGTTGGGCTTGTTTGGACTCAGAGAATCCTTCATTCTGATTAGCACTCTCTCTGACACTGGCTTGCACCAAAATAGAATAGCTCGAGAATAGAATAACTCAAGAATAGCTGATCTTGTTCAACCAGAAAGACGTATTCATTAGATTTGTTTTCACTGTTTCCTCGATAAGTCCACATTAACTAATTACCATACATTGAATATAATTTTTGAAAATTGTACAATGGTGAACAGCACTCTAAAATAGCAAAAGAATAAAAATAGCTCGACAAAGCGGCCGTGAGTCTCCGACTGCTTTGCAAAATACCAGTGCGAATTTTCAGTGGTAGTAAAACGTTTGTGGGCTATGCTGATCTCATAAGTATCGTAGATTTAGTCCCGTGCAAAAATTGCGTTTTTGGTTCTATATTTGTTATGTTTTTCTACAAAGCTGTATATTGTAAATGCGAACCACCAATATTCTTAAAAACTTTACAGACAAAAACAATCAATTGTTTTTTTTTGTTTTTGACTCTTCAGACATTTTTAAGTTAGGTGGCATAGCTTTACAGTTTTTTCGTTTTGCAAAATAACAAACTGAAAAAAACACGTAAAACTCACAGTTTATTCAATCAAAGCCGACAATTAGGAACATCAAGTAAAAATAACTGCGACTCAGTCATTCCTATAAACCACAGAGAATTTTCAAACAACAAGGACAAAGCAAAAATATATGGAAATAAATTTTTGACTCGTTTGCTGAATCGCTACTTTTTTCAAGTTTAAATCATAATTTATTGTGTATTAAAGCATTAATTACGTTATTCATGTAAATATTGTATTAATAGTGTTCATATTCTGATATTTCATATTGTTCCAATGCTGAACTTTGGCTTTAAAATACTGATATTTAATATTGATATGGTATCATTTTATCTGAAACAGAAGGTATGACAACAAATATAAATCATAGTTGTGAAGTCAAATTGAATACATATAATCAAAAATGAATTAATATAAATTATAAGATTAGCGCCAGCATTAACCCAATGCATTTGAATCAGTACCCACTCACATCGCTACACTCTAAATGAGGTCACGTATATACGTTTACGTTTTAGGACTCTAACGTGCAACGTTTTGGTTACGTTGGACGTTTTAGACAGCTATCACGCAACACTCTACAGTGCTATATACTTCGTAGACTAGTATAAATAGTATAATACTCATGCCCTGTTGATTACACATACTGAGCATCCTACGCCCAACGTGTTGTTGGCAAACTTATCACAAGAGTAACGAAAAATCCTTTGTTTAATTACCCTCACATTTTGATTTCATTCAACAAGTTGCATGGATTCAAGCTGGCAAGAACGTTGACGTTGACTTCAGCACTAGCACTGCCCAAAACAGTTGTGATTTTCTTGGATGACTCTTCGCCGAGTTGAGCTTCACGAGTCTGACAAACTTCATCGATAATGGTTTCGATTTTGGACTTGATTTCAGCCTCCACCGCTTTTAGGGCATTAATGACTTTGTCTGCAACACACAAAACCTAATTATATTAACAAGCAGGAACTTTCAGCCTGATTTAAACAACAGACAGAGATTTTCGAAAACTTGGAACAACAAACTTGAAAAACAAGCAAAAAATTGGGAATTGCGGCTGGGAATTCCACAGCTGCTAAATATGTATGTGCCTTCTTGAGGAGCTACAGTAATGTACCCACTTCGTTTGCAGCTGAACTAAAATGTTCACGTGCTTATAAGCTTTCCCTTAACTCACGTAAGCATAGATAATACACAGGTAGCCTGAAAACAATTTTTGCTAACTAAAACCAACAGCTAGCTCGTAAATATGCACTTCTATCCACAATCCCTCACATCAAAGAAATTTGACCTCAAAACCAACTTTTCAGGGTGCTATACAAATCTTGGCAAGGCGGAACGGGTACAGCGTTAAGGGCAGCACAGGCATCTAACTCCGCATAAGCCTGTGCGGTCAATTCGCCGCTCAGCGATTCAGTTTGACCTGCCAGTTTCTCACTGGACGCGGCGTCGACCTTTCCGGCTTCGCAGGCTTTACCCAACAGAGCGCACACTTCGCTCTGAACTGTACTCTCGGCCGATGCGATCACGCTTGACAGAATGGCGATCACTGATTTTACTTCGCCTTTGAGCTGGCTGCCTAAAATAAGATTCAAGCTCAAATAATTTGGGTGGATTTCACAAAGGTGGTTTTGCAAAACAATGGTTCGACGTGCGTTTTCGTACAGTGTACACATGAACCGTGGTCTAAACTTTGATTAAAGTTCAGCAAAACAGAAACTTGCTGTGCTTCAGGTTTGAAAATTCGACTGAGCTAAAGCCACGGTTTAAGTTGATCTATGAAATTCGTAAGAAATTGGACAATATCATGCAACGAAATTTTGTGAAAATCATACGAAAACACATAAAACCATGATTTAGCAAAACAATCTTGGTGAAATCCACCCTTGTTTTGTGTAAAAAGCAAGCTTGGTGTTACTGACTGAAATATGTCTTTGGTTTACATTCAGGCTCAGAAGAAGATTATCAATCTAAAAAACCGTGTGGGTAATGGGTACGGGTTTTCTGCACTTCTTATAGAGTTGCACTGTTTTTATGGATTAAACTTAAAAGAGGTGTGTGAATAATTTTTTAGTTTTTTTGGATGTGGTGTTGGGTGGTATTTTAAAAGAGAAGAAAAATAAAAGGAAAAGAAGTAAAAGTAAATGTTAGGTTATGTTTTGTGTATTAGTTATAGTAGAGTTTTTTTGGTTATTGGTTTGTTTAGATTAGATTAAATAAGTAGTTTTATGTGATGGGTGTATTGTTTTTGAAAAATTTGTGTGGTTTAATTATTTTTTAAGAGAATTTATAAATTATTAGGTTAAAAGTTGATATTTTTATATATAAAATTTTTTAATAGTAATTTTGTAGGTGTAAGTAGATATGATATTAATTATGGTTTGTATTTTAATAAAAAAAAGAATAATTTTGTAATTTGAAAAAAATATGTTGGTTTTTTTTTTTTTTTATTTTAATTTGGTAGTTATTAAATAAAAAAAGGGTATTGTTTATTTATTTTTTAAATAATAAAAATTTTTTTATTTGTATATTTATTATATAATATTATTGTTTATATATATATTATATAAAAAAATTTTTATTTTATAAAAAGTGAAATATATAAAAGAAAAAAAATATATATATTATTATTAATAATAAGTAGTTGAGTAGTTTTAATAAAAATGATGAGTGATGGTAAGTGGGGTAATAAAAAAAAAATGGTATAAGAAATAAAAGTTTGTATTTAGTAGTTATATGGTTAGAAAATCTGGTTGTTGTTGTGTAAAAAAAGAGAAAAAAAAAAAAGGTATTTGGAGAGGATTAAGATAGTGTATTATAAGTGATGTAATATAGTATACACGCGGCGGCTGAGGCCGCCGCGTAACAAACAAAAAACTTTAACCAAATAACCATCTAATGTGTGTGTGTGTGTGTGTGTGTGTGTGTGTGTGTGTGTGTGTGTGTGTGTGTGTGTGTGTGTGTGTGTGTGTGTGTGTGTGTGTGTGTGTGTGTGTGTGTGTGTGTGTGTGTGTGGGTGGGTGTGTGTGTGTGGGTGTGTGTGTGTGTTATACATGATGATTGTAATAATTGTTGTGATTGCTTTAGGTTGTTTTACAGAGTGGACGAATACACGGCTGCAGGTATGAATCGCCCTATTTCGTTTGAACCAACGAATGCAAAGTCTTGCCATTTACTGCATTACAACATAAGGCCCGGTTTTTACTAGGGCAAAATACAGAACAAATAAGCACTTAGAGAACAAGCCCAATCTGCGGCAAAACCTTCAGTAAGTATTAAGCAACATTTTCAAGTAAGCTGACCAGTGGGTCAGGTAAAACCTGTTGTGCAGCAATTATTTTACTTCAAATTTATAATATAAAAGATTGGAGTAGTTTTTTTTCAGCAAACTGTGTATGCAAAATATTGACGGTGTTTTTCCCTTACAACAAATTGTGTAAAAACAAGCTAGAAGTTTGTCAAACGAAGAAATGATGTATCATGCCAACATTCTAATTCAAAAGGCATGAGCTGCGTCATTTGATCAAGGAGTTCATTAAATCAATTTCTAGTCTGCAGGTACATATCTTTCAAAGGAAAAAATAAAACGATATCAATAAAACGCAGCTATCAAATTTGGAAAAAGCATAGCATTCATAGGCTAAGGCCAACATGAAATGCCTTGAATAACTAACGAAAAGTGCAATCCTTAAGATGCATGTTTATTCCTAGTTTCTGGGATAATAAATTTAAGGCAAAAAACAAACTTATTGAAAACTGCAAATTTAAAATGAAATTCAAAAAAGTTGCCAAAACCCGGAACTTTTAGATCTTCAGTCTAACGCACTCCCAACTGTACTATTTCGGCTTGCATATAATCGTTTAAGGTGGTAGTGTCGCCAAAGCAGTTTTGCTCATAGGTTGCAAAAAGAGAGCTTTTTGCTTTGAAATTGTACGTTCACTGAGATACTAGTAAAATGCTATATGATGTCAAATAAATACTACCAGACACTAGACTACCAATATCTACCAATATTTTGAACCAATCACCATTTGTAAGCCAGACATCACACAATAGAGGCATAAAAGTTCAAAAAATCAAGCCAAATATCAGATTGGCCAGCTTGTGAAGTACATGTAACGTTTTTACGCACATTTTTTTGTCACAAATAAGAAAAATGAAAAATAAAGGTTCGTTTTTCTTTAGATTTCAGAATAAGTTACTAGATTTTTTACAATTTGTCATTATTGCTGTGAGTACTTCACAGTTTACGCACAGTTTCACAGTTCAAACAGGTATCACTCCGCAACCACTCAAGCAATTTGCACTAAATTTTGTGTGCACAAACTAGAGCATATGTGCTTTTAGTCTGTGAAAACAATCTAAACAAAAAGTTTTATAATTGTGACGAAATTATCGAATGTGGTTAGGTTTTCAAAACGTCCTTTTTTCGACTTTGCGACTTCACTGCTAGCTGTACGCTGCATCAATTTTGCTGAAACTTAACAAAATTATTTGCCTTGAAACATATTTTTTGAATATATAAAGAACAACGACTTATTTTTCACTGAAAAAGTTTTATAGTCGCGCAAAATCGACTGCTTTCGCGACACTACCCCCTTAAGTCAACATGACAACTGGTGCTCTGCGATTACAAGCGTAAGATATGTAGCATCAACAGCTTTGTTTAGATTTTGATTCATCGAGAATCATTTCGTTGATCAATATATTTTCAGAATTTACGTTGAAATAAGTTATATGCAGCAATGCTTACTGAGTTAGGATTACTGAAAGCTTGAGTCTGATGCACTGGTCCACTAAAATCATTCAGTTATTGAGATTAAGTTGCAGGAACCGGTTGGTGCAGACGGCAGTGCTTTGGATTAATCATCTGAGGAAAGATGGTTCTATTCCGTCCCTTCATTAACTTTTTTGAGGCTGCAAATTTAATCAACGTAGCCTTGCATTACAGATAGCTGGGTTCTACTGAGCTACCAGCCTTTCAGTGTAATTTAGCACTGTAATTCTAGGTGACACACGCACAAACTTACTTGAGCTAAAGTAAAACATGCATACAGACGAATTTCTTGAACAGTTTAGTGTTATAACGCCAAAATCAAAATTAAAGACCTGTTGTGCTGTGGCACAACAGAAAAAACTGGAAATAAGAATTGGAAGAAAGAAAAACCTAAAAGATTAATACGCTCAAATAATCATTTTGCTCACTAGAAAGTTCCCATTTAGACTTCGTTAAACTTAGTTACTGCTATAGTACATATGTATTCTTAAATGCAGTACATAACATTTTAATTCCTGTTCGTTATTTCTTATTTCTGCCCAGCAAAAACTTGGCCTGAAACTATCGGCATCACTGATCCTCGATTCAGCTTAAACATTCAAAAGTGACGTACAAAAATTAGAAACAGCGTCGGCAATATCACACGCATCGATTTCAAGTAATCCATCCACGCCGCCGCTGAGTTTGATGCCGGTGGCTTCGATACGAGAAGCCTGGTCCGCGTCGAATTTGCCTGAACCTGAAGAACAGTCAACTTCTTTCAAAATCTGACACAATTCAACCTGAAAATGAAACAACAAACTAAACTAAGAACCAATAAAATTCAGTTAAAGTAAAATATGAATGTAATCAAATAACAGATATGCATATATATATGTACATACAGTAAATCCTAAATGTTACCGACAGTATAGTATACCTACAGTATCTGAGGGCCAATTCGTAAAATGTATTAAAAAAATTGGATATATCTAAATCGAAATTTAGCAATTGCACTTCGGATTTAAGGGATTAAATGTTTGTGACTGATCACGCGGTTTTGGGTAGGTAATTGTAATCTGATGCCAGTTCTAAAATACGACCGGATTTAATGAGTTTACGCGCACAAGCGAGTTCAGTGACGCGCTTACTAGCTAAATCCGTTAAATCCGTTAGTACAGCGATACAGCAGCTTACTACATATGTTAAACGCTACTCTTTGAGTCCGATTAACATGAATCCGTTCAGTCTATACTGACCCTAAGTAATAAACTATGAACTACAACAAGTCTGAGTACACTGGACACAATTAATTTTCAAATTAACAGAAGTTAATCAGTCGCTAATCACCCTTCTAGAATTCCACCCAATAGTTTGTCTGCATCATTTCTGTAGGGTCTCATTTCTAGTAGGAGTTTTCCTAGTTTCTTCTATTCTATCTCCCCAGCAGAAACTTCGGGTAGTTTACTGTAAGTCTTACTTTTTGGTCATGAGTCACATCACCGAGAGAGGAGAGCAAGCTCAAGGGGTCGTCTACTGGTACTAAGCCATAAACTATGACAGCTATGGTGGAAAACAGGAAGGCAATGCTAAAACAATAATGATAAAATTCATAAATATAAACTTCAGAGAAATCAAACAAAAAATATTACAAAAGTTTTACAAATTATTTTTGCATACGTGATGCTGAATTGCTAATGGTTTTGGACTGGTCACGATTTCACCAATAAATGTCTTTACACCTGCATAAAGGCAGCAAACACGTTAAACATGTAACGATACGCAAAAATCACAAAACACCATATCACATGCAGTGCATATATAACATGTACCTACAAATGTAGCTTGTGACATGTGTTTTCTCGATAATAGCTCCGAAACACACGCATAAACAACGTTGATACATGTAATGTAAGTGACAACAAGTAGATAAATAGCTGATAAGTTACCAACTTATACTTAACCTACATTAAGCCCGGTTCATAATCGTCTTTTGATTTTCGTCCCTTTGTCCCTTTACAATAATTTTAATTGCAAATAAAACCCGTCATTTTGTCTGTTTGGCTGTCCTTTATACTTTTAGAAAAGTTTTTATCCTTTTTAAAATGTACTTGTCCTTTTCATGTGTTTTTTGTCCTTTTCAAAAAAGTCCTTTCTTTTTCTGTGCGTTTTGTCCTGTAGTGTTTGGGGTTTCAGCAGAACAGCAAAAAACAAAAGGATAAAGACTAGATCACCTATTTGTCGTTAGTATGTACATTTTAGCAGCTTGGTTTGTTTTGCTCAGAGTGAAGAAGAAGCTATTGCCCTACTGTTCAAATAGACAAAAGTACAAAATTACAAAAGGACAATAGGACAGAGTCAAAAGGATGTTTTTTAAAACCGCAAAAAACAACTGAAAAATCTTACCGAATCATAATGATAGGTTTCTAGGAGAGTGTCAATGTATAATACCGTATACAGTAGGCGTATTAAACTGATTTATTCTGATGTAAACGATGCTTATATTAGAGTATTTCAGCAGATGGTGAGCAAGTGACGAAAATATGCCGAAAATGACACTTACGCCTAAACCCCAGGTGCTCCTTGTGTTTTCCACAAAAAGCATATCAATCGCTTCTGACAAAAAATTGTTAAATGTATGCATTACGAACATAATACATAACCTACATAAAGACTCAGTCCTTTACCGAATGTGTATACGGCATACATGTTATCGTACAAATGTTTTAAATTTAGCACTTGTTGGACATGGCAAAACGGTGGACACGAGATAAACATCAAAATGTTATATACAGCTATATATAGTGATATGTACGTAACATATTATTATCTATGTGCTAATTTAACTAAAGAGTACGTATGTACATATGTAGGTATGTACCGAGTACCCCGTACTTCTTTTCCATAGGCAGGTTACGCATTCTTTTTGTTACGCGAGGCCGCCGCGTATACTAGATATGTAATATTAAGGTGGCACTCCTGAAATGTGGGTTTTGCCCATTATTTAAAAAATGCGCAAAAATAAACATACATCGCAAGAACAAAAGTTGTTCAGGCTTGAATTTCTTTCAATTTGATGTGCATATCACATGAAATTTTTTTGAAAATTTTTGAGCTTTTTTCAGCAAGAAAAATTGATTTTCACGGAAATAGTTGTACAAGCCAGTGCATTTACACGTATGTAATGATTTTGACAGATTGAAAAACACAAGCAGTTCTGTTTTACTTAAACGTACATTAAAATTTTCGGTGTTTTATTGAGTGTGGTGTAAAATTTTTGTAAAATAAAGCTGTATTTTCCACGTGATGCTGGAATAAAGTGCGTGTGAATACAAACCCAAATTTTCGGCTTGCGATTTTAAAAATTTGGCTCAACGAGGAAAATTAAAATTTGGCATATAAATGCACCTCGTTGTCTTCAAGCGGTCGCAAAATTTGATTTTGAGCAAATCGATGGTATTTAAGAAATTTAGTTAAATTTACTATTTTCGAAAAACGTGATTTTAGTGTTTTTCAATATATCAGTATTATTCATCAAAAATGACATTTTGCGACCGCTCGATCACGTGATTGCTAGCAAAATCAGCTAATGGTTGTGCAATAGCTATGTAGCTGTGAAGAGAAATCGCAAGCCGAAATTCCACTCACGTTTGGTCTACAGTGAATGCTAATTTGTATCAATCAACTTAATTTTTTGTGTTTTGGCATACTTTTACACCAGCTTGCTATTGTGCATCTAAAATTGGCCGTAGGCTGCCGTTTTTTGAAAAGTCATATTTCAGGAGCGCCACCTTAAAGCGCAGTCTGTTAATACAGAAACGGCCTACCCTTTCTTTACACTGAACCAAATGTGCAGTCATGCTGCTGCAACAGCAACTTTGTCAGCTCAGCAGCATAAGTGTGGTGTGTGTGTGCGTGCGTGCGTACGTGCGTCCTTCCGTCCGTCCGTGTGTACATTCATATTGCAATTTGCATGTGTCCTGTCGACAATATAATAACGGACAATGGCTGACGACATAATGCTGTATTGAGTTCTGTTTTGAATTGTCAAGAAAGAGTATCGATGGTCGAAACGTTGGCAAAATAAGATATGAGTTGCCAACGTTGGCAAGTTGCCAACGTTTTGTATGAATGATTACCAAAATTTATTATATACAATTAATGCATTGAACTTAACAGCTTTTTGCGGTCAATCTGCAGCTGCGTTTTAAGCAGCAACCGACACAGAAAGAACTTTCCAATTATTATAAAACATTTGCTTTGTAACAACCCACGAGTCCCCAATTACCATTCCCCTACCGCAACTAAAGCACCAACGTTCACGTTGGTTGAGGGATACTAACATCTCTCTGACAGGCAACAAATGTGCCGCGTTATATATTCTTTAGAATATCCTCTGCCTAACTATTAACTAGAATTACATAGTATGTCAAGTCAAAGCTACGATTTATACTCGCAAAACGCTTGTTGAGTTAGACACTTGGTATGACTATATCGGTATTACCGCGGCGTAAAATAACTTAGTCAAGGGGTACATACATATGTGATAGCACATTAATTGTCGTGCAGGTAGCGGAGGGCGCCACAAAAACTTCTTATATTATGAAGACATTAAAACACGGTTCATACTTGTCCTTAAGGACACAAGGACAGGGACAAGGACAAATTTTGGTCAGCTACTGTGAATAATTGACACAAGCGTTCTGGCTA
>JASANF010004263.1:0-25036 GCA_030248245.1 Trissonchulus sp. WLG1_4 | reverse complement strand
AGGAGCGCCTCAGCAAGATGGCGCACCTAGTGGCGGCGACAGTGGGCATAGAACAGCCCCTAGAGCAGCCCCCCAACGGACTTATCCCACTCGACGAAGGACTACGCCGAGAAATCGAGCAGGACCAGCGGTTGCGGCGCTTCAACTCGGAGAAACGGCGCAACAGCATTTGAGCCGAAGAATAAGAATGCTGACTGTGACTCAGGTGAAAAACAAAATAAGAGTTAGACTGAATGATGGCGTGTATTTGATATTTATATATCTTCCTTTTCCTTACATACTACTTATTTGCATACTTAGTAACATTGACGTACTTTGTATTTTCTGCTATTATAATTAGTGTCTTAATGTAGTAGAATGCATTCATTTAGACATACTGTTGTTTTGTTTGATTGTAACGACGGTGCCCGCCCTAACGGACACTGATAGACTTCGCAGATCACAACTATGTAAAAGATAATCGCAGAATGGATACACTTCCAAGACAAAATCCAACTCGGATACCCCCCCCAAAAAAAAAAATGGGACGCAATACCTATCAGTGAACGAAGGCTCAAAAACTAATGGCCACAGGTTTCACACTACATGATTGTAGATAGTATATGATATACACAACACTACGCTAGTGAGGAACAGACCCGTCGGGTTGTTGCCCAACGAAGAAAATGCAAAAACAAAAGCATAAACAGCTCGCACTTCACCTGAAAACGTAATAAAACTCTACTAGCTTATGCGCAAGACTACACAGCAAGACTCACAGCACAGCCTTATCAACCTTTTAGCATTACCTTCAGCCCTGAAACTTAATAGAAACTATCACCCATTGTAGAGCCAAACACGAAAACTGCCAACTATGATAACAAATATAACTGACTAAGCTAGCGGTTGAAAAAAAAACAGTCTCTTACTAGGGATGCTAGAAACATATATAAACATTAACAAGCTCGTAAAACGATATATGAAGCTACGGCATAACAACTTACGATACCATATACCCGCACGCCAGGACAAAAAGCTGGCCGGATGCACTCTACACGCAAAGCTAGCACCAACAAAGACAAAACATATACCCTGGCAGAAAGAAAAAACCAAAAGGGTTACACCACAACCAGTCGGCGTCCTGTATGAACCGCCTCAATCAGGATGCCTCCCAGGTCAAGTCCAGCTATGCCGCTAAAATAACTTTCGTCGCCATTGAACATCGCAAAAACAGTTACAGTATCGCCTCGCAAACCCGAGAATCACTTCCAAACAACTCGAACTGCTATAATATAAACATTTTTAGATTTTTAGATTAGACGGCTAAAATTCTCCGAATTACAGAA
Source organism: Trissonchulus sp. WLG1_4 (assembly GCA_030248245.1). Taxonomy (NCBI): domain Eukaryota; kingdom Metazoa; phylum Nematoda; class Enoplea; order Enoplida; family Ironidae; genus Trissonchulus; species Trissonchulus sp. WLG1_4. The sequence goes on along the minus strand of JASANF010004263.1, from coordinate 23,711 downwards.
AAAACCGACTCCTAACATTTTAAATAAAATTGCGCTAATCTACAATATAGTCGAAGCAGTGAAAACGCGTAATAACAAGCGGATACTGTAAATATCTACAGTCAAAAAAAACCCAGAATTCAGCTCTAATACGATGCCAATTTTTACTCGCGAGGCACAGGCAATCGTTAAAAAAAAAACAAAAAACACAATGCTACAACCATAGAACTCCAAATAGGATAATATGACCCCCCCCCTGCACTATATAATGCACAAAGATTCATCAAAAGTTGTACTTTGTTCAACCAAAAGAAAAACAATTAAAAGGGCAACGAAAGCCATGAAAAATCCCAAGTTTTAAATGTCAGTTTACGAAAAACAAGACCACAAGCGGACTGCATTTATTCGACTTCGTACCTCAACTTAAATGTCAGATTCAGAGAACTAAGATAAAATCTGGCTAACGGAAAACACGAAAATGCCAAAACCACGCTAATTCGTTCGTTCGTAAGATTTTTCGAAAAAGGGTACGTACGTATATCTGCACACAGCTGTACGTATATACAAGGACATACAGATTATACAATTAACATGAACCCAAACACGCTACATGAGCACACGGTGGAGCACAATTTACGCACGAGGTCGTGCGACTTTCGGCGGGGGAGGAATGTAACGGTATACCTCCCCACTTAGTATTAACCCCAAGTATCAACCGCGAATATTACAAGTCAAACATGAAACATCGCAGAAATATATATATTCAAGTTCAGTATTACTAAAATACCCCGTAAGACATAGAAAAGCTAAGAATACGTAAGAAGTGACGACCTGAGTAACGCAGATTACTGTAGGTAATCGTGTCTGTTACAGTAGAGCAAATAACACCCTGTAAAGGCATACTACCGTAGGTATCAAAAACAAAATCATCATGTGTCACATCCAAGTTCAGTTTAAATTCCAAACATATTTTCCAGTAAGATAAAAACAAATCAACTTTGGTATGCGTGCCGCTTAACCACCAAACTCTAACAAAAACAAGAGTTCGGTGAACTGAGGTCCAACAAACAACTTAAAATCCAGCAAAAACACCGAATTCGGCGAACCCGAATTCGGTGAGTGAAATGCCATATTTTACAAAAAGTTTAAATTCTGAAAATTCAACTTAACTTTGGACCAAAACAACTCCTAAAATTCTATAAAAAATCTAAATTCAGAGAATTATATAAAAACAATTTATTCTGATTGGCCGAATAAGATTTTAACGAAGACGTCAGTAAATTCCAGAGATGCCTGGGTTAGCAAACAACTTAGGTATATAAACCCTGCATCTCAGACTCAAACGTTCCTGGTCTGCGTCCTGGTGTGAAAGTCCTGTCAAGAGCGCTAGCGCTACGTCTTGTATTTGTCAAGTCATCGTCGTATACGTGCTGTGCCGTGATAATAAAGCAACTGTAAGTCGTTTGTGTTTGGTTTTGTTAGTGTCAGTCAGGCTATTAAGACAACGCAATGTACGGACCTGGTACCGGAGGGCAAACGGCTATGGCCCTACAAGTGTGACTGGGTATTCACCCTAGACGATCAAGTGTTGCACAGGGAATACCCGGTTACACTTAGAATTGCTTTTTCAATGCAAATTTTATTTCAAAATTCTAAAAAAGCTTTAGCTTCTGGGGGTTGCCGCCCCCAGACCCCTGCAACCACTATGATTTCACAACAAGTGTTGCTTAGAATTGCTTTTTCAATGTAAATTTTATTTCACAATTATAAAAAAGCTTCAGCTTCTGGGGGCTGCCGCCCCCAGACCCCTGCAACCACTATGATTTCACAGTAAGTGTTGCTTAGAATTGCTTTTTCAATGCAAATTTTATTTCAAAATTTTGAAAAAGCCCCAGCTTCTGGGGGCTACCGCCCCCAGACCCCTGCAACCACTATGATTGCACGACATGTTGCGTATATAAAACTTTTTTGCAATATCAATGAAATCAGTAAAAAATTTTTACAAAGCTGAACTTTCTGCAGACTGCCGCGGACTGCGTGTGCGTTTTCACCCCCCCCCCCCGGTCGTCGACCACCAGTTCAGCCCCCCCCCTTCGCGAAATCCTGGGTGCGCTACTGTGGCGACTGCCGGATTTTTTTCCGGAAATGACATAAAACCAAAGTTTGGGACCACAGGGAAAATTTTCCTTTCGAGGAATTTCGGGATGCGGACGCATTGCGGACGGCAGAAAAAAATTGCGGACGACTAGAAAAAATTGCGGATGTCCGCACTGTGGTCCGCAAAAAAACCTTGAGTCATGCATTGAAAGCTACATACACCACAGCTACATCCTGACTACTCCACTGTGCTCGTTCAGTCCGAAATCAGTTCCTAAGTTTATAAGAACAATAATTGTATTTTCCAAAATAAACAATATGTATATTAAGCACATGTGGATAACGATAACGCTAACACACAACTTACGCTACCCGTTCAAGTGACAGAGTAAACCAGTAGCAGCACAAAAAATATATATATAAGAAATTGTAAAAAATAGTAATTACTATTTATATATAACCGGAATTATATTTATATAAAAACATATATAGCGCTTGAAACATAAGGTAACACACCTTGTTGAAATTGTCAGGTATATACATGTGTACAAAACTACAAACATGCTGTATATAATTGTGTAAGTCTCAGCAAAAATTCTAAAAACACGTTAAATTTATTTAAAAATGCATTAAAAACTGTTCATTCGTGCAATTTTAGAAGGTTTTTTAGATGTTGTGAAAAAGATGTTAAAAACCAGTTAAATTTTTGGCACGAAATTAACAGATATTTAACATGCGTTAAAAACATGTTAAAATAATGTTAAAAACTTTAACATGTTTTTAACATATTCTAAAAACATGTTAATTCTATTCAAAAAAGTTAGCATGCTTTTAGCATGAATTTAACATATGTTAAATTTATGTTAAAAATCAGGCTGGTGGGCGGAGCTTGCTAAAAACATGTTAAATTTATGTTAAAATTTTAACATATTTTTAACATGTTTTTCCCACATGTTAATTTCATGTTAAATCAAATACAATTAACATTATTTTAACATGTTTTTTGGGTTAAATGCAGTTGGGGGGGGGGAAAAATAGTGGACCTATTTTTTGAGTAGAGCACCTTGGGGGAAGCATTTTTGCTTCAAGAACCCCTATTTTATTTTTTGGATTTTCTGAGATACGAACCCCCGAAATCTGAACCCTCAATGAGGGACGTTTTACAATTTTTTTTCCAAAGCCCTTAATTTTTGCGTTCTAATCGTGTCTAAATAGTGTCAGATTATTGTTTACAATTTTTTAGAATCAAAACAAAGGCTCTTTGACCGGGTTCCAGCCGAAAAATTGGCCGAATTCGCCAGAAACGTCCAATTTTTGACCAAATTCAAACTTGGCCTTAATTTAGGCTTGGGCTTAGGCTTAGGCTTAGGGCTTAGGCTTAGTATGGGGCTTAGGCTTAGGCTTAGTATCAGGCTCAGGCCTAGGCTTAGGTTCAGGCTTAGGCTTAGGCTCAGGCTTAGGCAATAAAATATCGAAATTTTCAGAAAAAATCCTGCCAGCTTAGCCTAGAGAATCCTGCCAACTAAGCCTAGACGATGCCTTAAAACATCATAACGCACTCAAAACTATCCAAAAACAAAGATTATAGCCATTTTTGGCTTCGAACTTTGGCCTTCGTTCACTTCCAGAAACACTAAAAATACAATTTTTAAGGGGCCATAGCTCAGAAAATCCAAATTTGTGGATAGGGGTTCTATTACAAAAAATGCTTCCCTCAAGGTGCTCTACTCCAAAAAATAGGTCCACTATTTTCCCCCCCCAACTGCACTTGATCCTGTTTTTTAAATGTGTGGTTTTCCTGTGAATTGCAGTGGCGTACCCAGGGGGGGGGGCTAGGGGGACATCAGCCCCCCCCCTTCGCGATTTTAGCCCCCCCCTTCGCGATTTCAGCCCCCCCCTTTTTCACTTTTTTTCCTGTGGTCTTCTTTGGTTTTATGACACCGCTGAAAAAAAATTTTCCGGCACGTTCCCAATTGACTAAAATTACACTGGAATTTCAAAAATTTTTCAAAATTTTCTTTCGAGGAGATCTCGCCCCTAATTCATTACTGCTCTAATGTATACACATGACTTATATCTGCTATGGTGTAGTAATAATGAGTAATGCTGACAACTATTATTGGTATTTAGTTATATATTTTGTGTGGCTTTTAATTAAAAACCGTGTGGTGGGTGGAGTGGAGGACGAACGTGTAAGGACAGCCCTTGTCACCCATGGTTTTTCTTCAATTTTTTCCTGTATACAACGTATTTTTCAGGTTTGCTAGTCCCCCTATTTGCCGATTTTTCGTGCTTTTTTTATCTAAATAGGTTAAAAGTTTGAAATATTTGACATAACAAAATCTGACTCTGAACAGACCGCTGCTACAACTATGATTTCACGACAAGTGTTGCTTAGAATTGGTTTTTCTATGCAATTATTATTTCAAAATTCTAAAAATACTCCAGCTTCTTGGGGGGGGGCTGCCAAACCCAGACTCCTGCAACCACTCTTTTTTTACGACCAGTGTTGCTTAGAATTGCTTTTTCAATGCAAATTTTATTTCAAAATTCTAAAAAAGCTTCAACTTCTGGGGGCTGCCGCCCCCAGACCCCTGCAACCACTATGATTTCACACCAAGTGTTGCTCAGAATTGCTTTTTCAATGCTAATTTCATTTCAAAATTCTAAAAAAGCTCCAGCTTCTGGGGGCTGCTGCCCCCAGACCCCTGCAACCACTATGATTGCACGACATGTTGCGTATATAAAACTTTTTTGCAATATCAATGAAATCAGAAGAAAAAATTTAAAAAGCTGAACTTTCTGCATACTGCCGCGGGTGTGTTTTCCCCCCCCCCCCCCCCCCCCGGTCGTCGACCATCAGTTCAGCCCCCCCCTTCGCGTAATCCTGGGTACGCTACTGGTGAATTGACCTAAAACTTGAAAAAATACATTTTTGTTCTGGGGGCTGCCACCCCCAGACCTCTGCAACTTTTGGCTCACTATTCGTTGTTATTATTAGCTTTCATCAACATTAAAGCCTATGAGTAGTATAGGTGAGAGCAGTACGACCCACTTTGGGTGGGGGTGCGTGGAGGAGTTTCCTATGTTTAACGTGTATATGGCTCCGCCCAGTAGGCTTGGCTCCTCCCGAAATCCTCCGTGTGGAGCTTGGGTGGGGGTTTCAGAAATCAAAATTATTAAACTAAATTCCTGTTTTAATTATTAAACTACTATTTTATACTGAATTTTCAATTTCAATAATTTTTAATGTTTAGAAAACTGAATTTCATAGTTTTTTAATTTTCTATTTTTTCATTTGAACATATTTTTTTAAAATCACGCAAATATTTAATTTCATATATTTTTGGTTTAATTTTTTCAATTTTATATAAGTACTAATTTTAACTGTTTGATAATTTTTTTAGTAACGTTTTTTTGTGAATTACGTAATGTGTGGTTTAAGGCGGTAGTAATGAATGTGCAGTGATTTTTAAATTTTTGAAAAAATTTAGTTGATTCAAACTGTATTTTTTGAAACTAAAGTCTGTAAAATATTGATTCATATACACAAAATGGCCAATGAAGTTAGCGGGATCATGTGAAAAATTTTTAGGAGCAAGCCAAGCCAACAAGCCAAACTACACAACAGGAGAATGGAAATTTGACAGTTTTGGCCACTTTTCTAAGGGCCTTTTCACAAATTATATTAACTGGATTAGATTATCTAGATTAACTTCAGTAACTAAGCATTACATTGACGAAATTTTATGAAACTTTGCAGAACAACTAAACCAAGTAATCTTCATTTGCTTGCAAAATTTTATGTAATTACGTTAATCCAACGTTGAGTTATAAAGTTAATCTAGTTGATCTAATCCAGTTAATATTTTTTGTGAAAAGGCCCTAAGCGCATGCGCAGCGCATAAACACAAAAATTAACATGAATAAACTATTGCAAATTTTCTAGACCCAAAATTAAAATTTTTCAAATTGCTTATATTTTTGCGCAGATATAGAACCCGAAAGTTGAGTGTGAATAGACACTTTTTACTTTGAAACCGCATATTTCATTTAATAATCGACAAATCATAAAATCGTGCATCTTGGGTCTAGATAATTCACTTTTAAATATTTGTGCCATTTTTCGCATGTTTTTGTTCTTTAAACTTTTCAAAAAGTGGCCAGATTTGAAAGTGCTCAAAAAAACCAAATTGGTCTACTTTTAACACGTGCCATACAAATCATCCTTACAGTTGAACAATAAGACTTTGTTTAAATGTAGAAGAAAAATAGCGCTTTCTAACGATATAAAAAATATGCGCTAAACTTAATTAATTATTGAATACTAGCTTGTTGAAAAACACTGCACATTCGTTACTACCACCTTAACAATATACACGTATGTGCCCGTAGGCGTTTTTGTACAACAGAGGCCAACTAGTGGCGGAAAATTAGTTAGGCGGCTTACGGTAGTTTACGTAAGATAGCTTGTAACTTAGCTGTTATAGGTCCGATCAAGGCAATTAATACAGCATTGTGTAGCTTATACTTAGGGCTACACGCGCATGTAAAAAATCAAGTTCAACTCTTACTTTTATGGGCAGATGTGCCTAGTTTAGCAAACCTAATGGAAGTTTTTGTTTAAAAACATACCGCACATTTTATGGGCATGGCCAATTACTTAGCGGTTACAGGGCCGATTGAATCGAATAATAACTCATTGTAAAGCCTATTATGAGTACTACAAGATGACATAAAAAGCTAAGCTTAACTCTTATTGTATGGGTAGTAATGACTGTTTTAGTTTAACCCCCTTATTTTTCAATTATGCTCATGTTCTATGTGGCTGAAGTGATGCCGCACATTTTACGGGCATGGACGATTACTTAGCAAATACTCAGTCGATTTACGTGATCAATACGTCATTAGGTAGCCTATTATTAGTACTACACGCTCATATACAAATCTAAGCTGAAAACTTACGTTAAGGGTAGGAATACCCAGTTTAGTAAACCCTATACTACTTTTGGATAGAATGATACCGCAAGTTGTACGGGCATGAACAATTACTTACAATTACAGGACCGATCACCGAGATCAAACTGTAATTGCGTAGCCTATCATTATGACTACAAACACATATATAAAGATAAGCTGAATTGGTATTTTTTGGGCAGATTAATGTACCTTATGGTGGTTGTTAGCTAAAATTATACCGCATATTATACGGGCATGGACAATCACTTAGCTGTTACTAGCCCGATCAATGCGTTCATGTTATCATCGTATAGCCTATTGTAAAAACTACAAACTGAAATAATAATCAGCTTAATACCTACGGTAAGGGTAAATATACCTATTTTAGTAAACCTAAAGGGGTTTAATAGTAAGAACATAGTGTAAAAATGATTAAGTACTAATAGTAAATAAATTGACTGGTTCAGACAAGCCTGCGATGACTCATAGCGTCTGTCTGGTGTGACGTCATTATGGTTGATTAATTGCTTATAGTAGGTAAATTGGCAGATTCCTAAGATGAGTCATAGCGTTCGTAACGTCATTAGTTGTCTCAAGCTACTGTATAGGGGGGTACTGGTCTTAAGTAAACTCAAGGTAGTATGTTAAGCAGTAGTAGCAAGTACACATTTAATACCTGACCCCTCCTTGACAAAATATTCATTATCTAGCCCCTCCTTGGCAATTTAATATCGGACCCTCCTCTACCAAGTGTAAGCAACTGGCGTAGGTAAAACTATAAATGGCGATTTACTAGCGGATTGTCTCAATTATCACCGTCGACAAGCTACTGGTCGGTCGGGTTTCAAATACTGCTCCGTCCCACCGGTAAAAAATGCCGGTTTAGTTTTTCCGGTGGGTCGGAACTTTTTTCGGGATGTCCCAGAATGATCTAAATAGGTTTGACAGACCTTAAAATAATTGTTTCTCTATTAATGTTGCCAAGTAGAGAAGTTCTTAACCATCACTTATTATTTTATTTTATTATTTTTCATGAATTTTGCCTCAGCTTATGTATCCAGTAGTCAGGATAAGGGCGTAGCCACGTGAGAAATTCCCCTATTGGATCGACGAAACAAAAAAGTTTTTACAGTGCTCGATGTCCGCACAAAAATGCAAATTTTTAAGCAAAAATGCCTTTTTCCTGCATGTTTCAAAGGCCTGTCTTTCTAAAAATTCGTGTCTGCCCCCCCCCTATAACTAAAACTTGCAAACTTGCTATATTTTCAAAAAAATGTCCTAGGTGCGATTTCTTTTTTCTCAAAATTCTGGTTACGTATATATTATATACGACCTGGATACAGGACGTATCAAGGGCGTACCCACCCCTTTTTGGAAACTCATATGAAAATTTCAACAAGGGTCCCCTCTTCAGTTTTTATGGCTCGCTGGAAATACCGATACGTCTCCAATTGACCAAATTTGGTCCAAAAATCAAAATTTTCCCCAATTTTTTTCTGGGGGCTGCCGCCCCCAGACTCCTGCAACTTACTATTCCTTATTATTTTCTTTCGTCGTTTCTATCATTATTATTATAATTTAGTGTTATCTTTAGTATGCACGAGTACGTTATGCTGGATTTGCATGTCTACACGAGTTATTATACTACATTTACTTGTGTAATACACGTTCTGATGTGACGTCACATCTTTTGTTTTATTTTTCTGTCGGACAAAATTTCTGATATAGTCAGGGGGGGGAAGAAAAACACGCATAAGGAACTAAGCTCATAACCTTAGATACATTTGACGTTGAGCAATGATACATATATCAGCTTGTAGCTTGTGGTAAAAGCTGTCGATTGGTGCAGTAAAATCGAATATACCCCATACCCAGATCGAGCCAAACCGGTTTCCAACCGTGTTTTTTTTACCCCACATGTGGGCAAAAAAAACACGGTCGCGGATAAAAAAAACACGGATCATTTTTTGCGAGCGGATAGCTTTTCTATTATTTTTTCTGTCCAAATGAATTTATTTGTAACTTTGAAGCATTTTAAACAGTTCTAAACATTCAGAATCCCAACGAGCATCAAGTTATAGCCGACCTGATTCTAATGAGTCCAAACGGTTTAATCCCGTATTTTAGCATTGTAAGTGGGCCTGATGACGAAAAAGTGGCAGAAAGATCATTCTAGACTACTAAAAACCATTTGTGACACAAAAAGAATGTGTTTTATGCGTCTTGAAAAATTGACCTGAAATACGTGTTAAACATAGGGATCAGGGACCAGGGGTCATATCTACTCAATGCAACCAGTCCAAGGGCTGATTTTTTATGTGGAATTATGAGGACACGAAAGTACTTCAAACACTAAGTTATGGCCCGCTCCCAGGACCTACTCTCATCAGTACAAATATCACCAATTTGAAGTGTGTTTTTTTACCCGTCTTGGGGGGAAATTAGGGGGGCAAAAAAACACACCCAAAATACATTGTTATTAGAAAACTGGCGGAAAGCATTGTATTCCAAAAGAAAGAGCACATAAAATAATGATACTATGCACAAAATGAAGCGTCAGTGTAAAAAGAGCTTCTGGTTATAACCTTAGCAACTTTTTAAAATGCTTACGGTTTTGACCATTTTTTGGGTGTTAACTTTGAGCTTGTGTGTCTGCCATTCATTCTGGGCTTCAGTAATGACTAATACAATGGAATTACAGCACATAAAGTGTAATTTCTATTGTACTATTTCACAGCTCTGTAACCCGTGTTTTCGCTGAGTAATGAGCCGTGTTTTTTTACCCCTTTTTTACCCCGTGTTTTTTTACCCCCCCCCCTCCCCTGACTATGCGTCTCCAGTTGACCACATGCCACATGCGGTCTAAAAATTAAAAAATCGCCGATTCTTTCCGGGGGCTGCCGCCCCCAGACCCCTGCAACTTTGTGGTTTAATGATCTTGCATTTATTTCTAAGACGTTTTGAAAGTGTTACAATTGCCAAAAAGGGCATTTTATCCCAATACCAAAAATCGAAAAGCCATTCCCCTCGAAATTTTTTTCTGGGTGCGCCACTTACAACTCCCCCACACAGAGTTCTACATTGTGTTGTCTTTACTAAATACTTCGACTACATACTTGTCATTTTAGTAATGCAACAGTGCAAAAAACGTTTAAAAGTTTTCGAGCATTCGAACTTAAAAATGAGCATCGAAATTCAAAAATGAGCACAAATTGAGCATCGGCCGTTTTGAAAAAAACCCTGGTCTTTTTATTTCAAAAATTTACAATTGTAGTGCGTGAAGCGCATAAGCAGTTTCTAGTTTTTTAGGTTTTCTAGGTTTTTCAAGGTTTTTAGGTTTTTCGCATAAGCAGTTTCTAGGTTTTTACCCTGTTTAATTAAGGTGAAGATGACGCGATCTCAGTCTGTTGGTTCCGAGGACCAGATCACTTCATTTTGCTATGACGCCAGATGCAAACAGCCAATTACCGATATTGATACCAAAGTGCATTGTTCCCTATGTGGCCGCTCATTCCATTTGAAATGCAGTGGTCGCTCGGCGGCGATATTCAACGCACTCAACAAAGCCAACAGCCAGGTTAAGTGGATTTGTCCCCTGTGCAACGAGAACGCTACCGGACTCGTTGATGCTTTGAAAAACTTGGCCACGCAGTATTCAACACTGAAACAGCGTGTTTCTGGCCGGTTCGTTGAAGTTGAGCGCCGGCTGGCAGCCCTGGTGTCTGCCCCAGTCCATGCTCCCGCGCCCGTCCAGACCCCTGGGGGCGGTGACAAGGCAACGGTGGCGGACGTTGTGGCGGAGATTCAGGACATTGAGTTCAGAAAGTGTAACGTAATGATGTTTGGCATCGAAGAGTCTCCAAGTGCTGATGCTGCCGAGCGTAAGACTCATGACCAGGCTGAAATTAGAAGCGTTCTCGGGGCACTGGGAACAAATTTCGCTGTTCCTTTGTCAGTTAGGAGTTTTTTCCGTGTCGGAAAAAAACTGCACCGGCGACAAGTTCAGTGGCTGATGCAAATCCGCCAAAGCCTCGACCACTAAAGGTTGTGTTCAACACGGTTGAAGGCAAGCAGGAGGTTCTGAAAGCAAGCTCCAAACTACGGCACTCGTGCTTTAGACATGTTTACATAAAGCAGGACCTGACCAAGCCTCAACAACTCGAGCGGAAGCGGGTTTTTGATGAAAAAATTGCCAGCCGCTCAGAGAGGGTTCGGCCACAGCTTGGCGGTCGAACCGTTCCTCCAACGATCAATGCCACCAGCACTGCTATTCCTGCTCTGTCGAGTGCTACCAGCGCTACTGTTCCTACCCTGTCGAGTCAATTCAACACTGATTTTCCTACGTTGGCGAGTGCTACTGGCGCTGCTGTTCCTGCCACGTCGAGTGCCACCAGCAGTACAGTGCTTACTCCGTCTCCTACAGTTGTGACGGCGATGGGACAGCCAGGCGCAGGCCGTCAAGGAGCAAGAACCCAGCCAGGGGATCAGCGACCAGCTAGCAATTCACAAAACGGCCCGCAGATATGCTTCAGCGGAACGTAAACGCTACTCATCACAGGAGCAATTCAGTTTCTTGTTCTACTAATTCGTTAACTACTCAACAATCTCACCTTTTACTTTTTGCTGCTAACCCCAACTCACTTTCGTGCCAGTGAATGAATGCTCGGTCAATTGTTAACAAGCGAGAGTTGTTAAGCCTCCACATCAGTGATACGAAGCCGAGGATTATTGGAATTACAAAAAGCTGGTGTCACGGAAAAATCGGGGCCGCGGAAGTGGCAATTGATGGTTACGCCCTCTTCAGGCGAGACAGGATCGGACGACGGGGCGGAGGATCCCTGTTGTACGTAGATTCTCGACTCCGTGCGTCTGAGATTCAGGAAGATCTGCTGCACGAATACGAAGAAGTTGTTGGCTGCGTGGTGAACTTTTCCGCCGACAAAAAGCTTCTGGTTTTGTGTGTTTATCGGCCAGGCATCAGCACTCAGGAGGAAGATGACCGTCTGCATGAACTGATTAAAATATGTGCTAGCCAGGGCTACAGCGACGTGCTAATCATGGGTGACTTCAACCACCCAGAAATAGATTGGATGGCCTTTTCTTGGCCGCCAGCTTGCGATAAGTTTATGGACGCAGTATTGGAGGCCTCACTCACCCAACATGTCAATGAGCCAACTCGTGGGCACAACGTACTTGATCTGATTTTCACATCTGAGGACTCTGGAATCGAAAACCTAACGATTGGCGCGGGAATAGGCAATAGTGACCACTATTGCGTGTGCTTCAACTATTTGTGTGGACTGTGCTGTTGGTAAAGAAAGAAGCAAGGACCGCAGAAACTTCGCTAATGCCAATTACCGTGCGATGAGTGAATACATTGACAGTCACCTTCCAGATCCGACGAACTGGTCAAATGCAGAAGAAGCGTGGGATCATCTCAAAGCAACAATCAATGGAGCAATTCAGGCGCACGTTCCTTTGGTACCTAACGTCCAAGAAAAATAAGCCAGTGTGGGCGGACGCAGGTGCTTGGCGGGCACTCAAGCGGCAGAAGAATGCTTTTCGATGGTATCAAAGATCACGGACCGGCAGAGCCTTTGAGACTTATCAAGTAGCATCCGATATTGCCGCCTCCACCGCCAAAAGAGCTGTCTCTAGATATGAGAATTTGTTAGCTACTAATATTAAATCCGATCCGAAATCTTTCTGGAAGTACGTTAATGGAAAGCGGTCAGTAAAGCTTAAGCCGGGCCCTTTGCGCAAGGATGACGGAAGTCTAGTGCAGTCGGACGTAGAATGTGCGGATCTGTTCAACGACTTTTTCGCATCAATTTTTACGGAGGAAGAGACCCAAGACATTCCTGTCCCCGGAAGATCTACAGAGTGCCGCTTTGAGGCGGTCACCATAACCGCAGAGGTGGCTATGGAACATTTGGGCAAGCTCAATCTGTCTTCATCACCCGGCCCTGACGGCATATCTAATAAGATCATGTTCGAATGTTGCGAAGTCCTAGCCATGCCATTAGCCATTCTTTTTAACCTCTCGATGGACTCTGGAATTCTCCCAAGCGAGTCAGCCTCAGTCGTTCCAATACTGAAATCAGGTTCACGGTCCGATGCCAGTAATTATCGCCCTGTCAGCTTAACCTCTGCAGTCTGTAAACTGTTAGAAATCATCGTGTGCTCGCAGCTAATGAAATGTCTGGAAGGTAACCGCCTAATAAGCTCCTCACAGCACGGCTTTAGATCTGGCCGCTCTTGCGAAACTCAGCTACTGGAATTTTTGAACTTTGTAACTCCATCGGTAAATGGCGCGGATTCGGTCGATACAGTCTACGCGGACATTCGCAAAGCCTTTGACACTGTACCTCATCAGAGACTCCTTCTCAAGTGCGAGCAGTCCTACGGCATAGTTGGCAAGCCGCTTGCATGGTTCAGAGCCTTCTTGGCCAATCGTTTACAGAAAGTGACCGTCAACCAAAGTCTGTCTCAGCCAAAGCCAGTAACTTCGGGCGTCAAGCAGGGCTCGGTTTGCGGACCATTACTGTTCATGCTGTATGTAGATGACCTAGACGATGAAATTTCCAGTTTTGTCCTGAAATTTGCTGACGACACGAAGTTGAGCAGGCGTCTCCACCGAGAGTTCTTCATGATCGACATAGATGACCTACAGTCCGATCTGGACATTTTTGGAGAGTGGGCAACTAAGTGGTGTATGAGATTCAATGTTGCGAAATTTTCCTGTGTCCATTTTGGCCATTGGAACACAGGTCACACCTACTTTATGCAAGGCCAGCCTATACCCAACGTGGCCGCCCAAAAGGATCTCGGCGTTACTATTACTGAGGACCTAAAATCCTCCGCCCACTGCGAAGCTGTGATTAAGAGAGCTGAACAGATTATTGATTTCATCAAGAGAACATTTGTGCGCATCACCAAGGATATCTTTCTGAATCTCTACATGAGCCTAGTCAGGCCCAGGCTGGAATTTGCTGTGTCAGTCTGATCACCCCACTACGCACGGGATATCCAGCTATTAGAAAAAGTGCAGAGACGCGCGACCAAACTTGTGCAGGCCATTTGTGACAGGCCCTATGAGGACCGATTAAGGTATTTGGGTTTACAGACTTTGCAAACCAGGCGCCTGCGGGCAGACTTCATTTTTATGTACAAGATTGTACACCAGAAAGTCAGTGTGCCTTTTGGCACTATGTTTTTGTTTTGCTCGGATGGGAGAACGAGGGGACATTGTCTGAAGGTGAAACCGGTGGTTCGGGCACGGTTAGAAGTTCAAAAATTTGCCTTTGGCAACAGAATTATTGACTTTTGGAACGGGTTGCCTGAAAACGTTGTCACCACCCCCTCCGTCCCCAAATTCAAGCAACTCTTGCATTTAAGTGGTCTCCTCCCCCAGTTGTAATTCGTTTTTGGCTTCTTTTTGCTGCTGCAGATATTGGCGTTTTCAGGACATACATACTTCCCGATACCCAGTCATCTCAACTACAACAACCACTTCCGGTGGTTCCAAAATCCCAGTGCACGCGGCCATCCTCCTCTCCACGTTTGAAGATTTGGATCAACACTCGTGGCAAGATGTATGGACGGCTGGGTACGCTGGGTACCCGGTGAGTAACCCGGTGAGTAGTTGCTGATAATTTCTTTTGTCTAACATGTGTTTTGGTCTTCACTCCAAGCATGATCGAAACACTGATATTCTTCAATTCACGCACCATTATATGCAAACGTATAGAAACTTATTACATATATTAACACATATTATGCATTAAATTATACGAACAGTGTGAGCTTTCGGAAGGCAAAAACCTTTTATGAAGTGAAAAATTGAAAAAAAAGGGGGCACCTTGTCCCCTTTTTTAAACTATTGCGGGGTTTGGGGGGCGTCAGGCCCAGAATGCAACAAATTTTACACTTTTTGGCGAAGTATGGCTTATAGTGGTGCGGAAAAACACCGTACGCGCTTTGCGGGGAAAAACCCTAGTGCTTCTTAGCCAAAACTTTAGAAATAGGCCCTTTTTGAGTATGTAGGTGGAAAGCGCATTCCAAACTGACTTGCCACACCAATTTTTGTACAGTTCTGAGGCCTGTAGCATATTTATGACATTTTTAACTTGTCAAAATTTTTCACAAAAACACTTTTGGCCTACGCCGTTTGCATTTTTCAAGAGAGTTACCTTTCTTCTATACTTCTAAAGCTCAAAAACAGTGAAAAACGTTGGGGTTGACCTGTGACTGCTCAAAGTTTGTGCGGGAAAAAACCCTATTGCGAGAAAAAATCCTATTTTGCTTGGCGACAATTTTTTGCTAAACTCACCCATTGTTGCTACAAAAGTGGAATCATCTTGCCTAACAACATGCGTAGACTTCACTAAAACAGTTTATTCGGCTGCAAAACGTCGTTTTGTGTCGTTTTGGCCCATACCCCGACACCCCTTGCGAAACCTGTTTTCGTGATGTTTCACCAAAATTTGGCATTTTTTGGAATATTTAGGCTTAGCTGCTGCGTACCACTTGAATCCATCAATTCAAGACGCGGCGGTGTTTGTCCTGTTTCTGACGTAATAAGCTCAAAAAATTTTTAATGCTTTTAAATAATGAAAAAAATGCATATTTGGACAGAAGTCATTTCTGCCAAAAAGGGTCGATTTTTGAAGAATCATCGCGAGTCACATGGGTGTCGGAGAAAAGGCTTTTTAGTCCATACTGTAGTCTGAGTTGCAGAACACGACGAAATTGAGTTTATACTCACTGCTAATTGAACAACCGAAAAAAGTGATAGGTTTTTTCTACGGATAGACCGCTGGCTCAGTTCGGCTCGGCAAATTGCCTTTGGCTCGGCAATTTTGCCGAGCCAGGCCGAGAGCTTAGACAGTAGGGATCGACCGGATCCAAAATTTTTTGCCGGATCCGGATCCGGATCCACTGGATCCGTCCGGATCCGGATCCAGTCTGAAACACACACATTTTTTCAAAAACTGAAAAAATTTTCAAAAAAATTTTTGTCCAACTTGACATATATACACCTTTTTGGTTTGCAATTATGACTTATGTGTTATGTTCTATAGTCTGACCAAAAAGTGTATGTACGGAACTTCATTGCTTCACAGCAGTTTAGTCGTTTGAGGTAACCCCCATAATGTATATATCATTCGAAAGCATTTTTGATGGAGATTTTCATGAAGTTAAATTATTTCGGAAAATTTGAAGTTAAAATTTTTAATTCAAATAAAATCGATTTTTTCCGCCTAATTATAGGAAACCTAATGTATTAAATTTCATTCAATAGCCCATTTCATTCCGCGTCTAACGATATATACAACATCACTATAGCATGTACCTGTCAAAAATTATGGAATTTTTTTAGTTTTGATTTTTCTATTGAAAAACGTCATTTTTGGCCCGTTTTATTCGCTGTAACTCAGCAAATACTCAACCAAATCTGATAAATTTCGGATGAATAGACGCGTTGTGACCTCGCACAGTCTGTGAAAGTAATAAAATTTCAAAATTTGATACTAAATTTTTAAATATTTGTCCGGTTTACAGTCATTTTTCAGCAATTTTTGTTCAAGGTTAGTTAAAATAATTGTTACCACATTAAAGTTCAGTTCTTTGGCTTTCATTTGATACCAAAAACATGTGCTTTTGATTGGATTGAGCAAAGTTATGCAGCAAAAAGATATAGCTGTTTTCATTACTTGTCAAAAATTAGTGCTTGATGAGCATGCGTTCAAACATTCTACACGCTGATATGCGTGTATAAATTTTTGTTGGGCGCACACATAGACTGTGAATAATTATGTATTTTTTGCATAATTTTGCTCAATCCAATCAAAAGCACATGTTTTTGGTATCAAATGAAAGCCAAAGAACTGAACTTTATTGTGGTAACAATTATTTTACCTAATCTTGAACAAAAATTGCTGAAAAATGACTGTAAACCTGACAAATATTGAAAAATTTAGTATCAAATTTTGAAATTTTATTACTTTCACAGACTGTGCGAGGTCACAGCGCGTCTATTCATCCAAAATTTATCAGATTTGGTTGAGTATTTGCTGAGGTACAGCGAATAAAACGGGCCAAAAATGACGTTTTTCAATAGAAAAATCAAAACTAAAAAAATTCGATAATTTTTGACAGGTACATGCTATAGTGATGTTGTATATATCGTTAGACGCAGAATGGAATAGGCTATCGAATGGTATATAATACATTAGGTTTCATATAATTAGGCGGAAAAAATCAATTTTATTTGAATTAAAATTTTTAACTTCAAGTTTTCCGAAATAATTTAACTTCATTAAAATTACCATCAAAAATGCTTTCGAATGATATACATATACATTATGGGGGTTACCTCAAACGACTAAGCTGCTATGAAGCAATGAAGTTCCGTACATACACTTTTTGGTCAGACTATAGTGATTCAGCAAATCACAGAACACGCGTTTTGTTACGAAAAGTTGTAAAAGTGAACAAGCAAAGTCTATAATGTATATATGAAAGTCATTGCAAAACATATATATATAAAGCAGGTGTCTGGGGGCGGCAACCCCCAGAAGCTATGTAGCAAATTTTTGGTTTTTTCAAAAAAATTGTTGCATTGCGGCAGACGCTTTTCGACATCCAGCTGTTGCACCCCCCCTTCCGACCAAAAAGGGGGGGTGCACACCCCCTGCACCCCCCTCCCTGGAACCGCCCCTGACTGTTTGATATATTGTAAGTGCATCTACGATTTAACACGATTTTCAGAGAAATCAGAATAAAAAATCAAAAACAGTTTAGAATTAGTTAAGAATTTTTTAAAATTGGGAATAACGAAAAATTTCAGTAAAAAACCAAAGGGGGGACCCTTGGAACAATTAGTTGTCGCCAAGAAGTGCCGATTTGATACTGGATCCGGATCCGGCAGGTTTGGATCCGAATCCGGCGCCGGATCCGGATCCACTGGATCCGGCCGGATCCGGATCCGGATATCCGGTCGATCGCTATTAGACAGTCGTGAATTTTCACCCACTAACTTTCGAAAGTTTAAAAACTCTTCACAGAATCCAAAAAGCTGGAGCTCTATATAAGTTTTTTGTGTTTTTCCGCTAATAAACCGCTCTCTCATAATGAAAATTTTCGCTTAATTTGCAGTTTGCCACCAAAAGAAGAAAACATTTTGGGTACCCCCCTCCCTTGGTAGGTGGTAATGGGCGTAGCCAGGGGGCGGGTTCAGGGGGTCTGAACCCCCCTTTTGGTGGAACATGAAGAAATTGTCAACAAGGGTCCCCCCTTTGGTTTTTGTGGCTCGGCCCGAAAAATTTCCGATACGTCTCCAATTGACGAAATTTGGCCTAAAAGTAGAAAAAATCTTGAAATTTGTTCCTGGGGGCTACTGCCCCCAGACCCCTGCAACTCTGTGGCGTACCAGTTTTTGATATTATCTTTCATCAAAGCCTATGCATGTCTACACAAGTGTTGTATTCACGTGTGTAACACACTGTCTAATGTGACGTTCCCATCTTTGTGCGATAAATTGTCCTGTAGAAAAAAAAACCATAAATATAAAAAGATAAATTGTCCTGATACATCACCAGTTAACCAAATTCGGCCTAAAAATTGTGAAAAATCTACAATTTTTTTCTGGGGGCTACCGTCCCCAGACCCCTACAACAACCACTCTGATTTTACAATAATTAGTATTGCTTAGAATTGCTTTTTCAATGCAATTTTTATTTCAAAATTCCAAAAAAGGTCCAGCTTCTGGCGGCTGCCGCCCCCAGACCCCTGCAACTTTGTGGTTTACTATTCATTGATATTATCTTTCATCAAAGTCAATGCATGTCCGCAAGAGTACATTCTGCTGAATTTACTTGTGTACACTGTCTGATATGATGTTTCCATCTTTTGTTTTAATTTTCTTGTCGGAAAATATTACTGATACGTGTCCAGCTGACTAAATTCTGCCTAAAATTTTTAAAAATCTCCATTTTTTTCCTCTGCAAGCCCTCTGCAATCTGTAGCTTAATTCTTTTAATTTCCGGCTCGGTCTAACCCTAGTTTTTTCCCCGCATTAGGATTTTTCCCCGCATAGGTTTTTTCCCCGGAGGTTTCGGATAAAGTGCAGTTGGGGGGGGGGGGAGAAAAATAGCGGACCTATTTTTTGCAGTAGAGCACCTTGAGAGAAGCATTTTTTGTAATAGAATCCCTATCCACAAATTCGGAATTTCTCAGCTATGACCCCTTGAAAACTGCATTTTCATTCAGTGTTTTTATAAGTGAACGTAGGCTAAAGTTCGAAGCCAAAAATGGCTATAATTTTTGTTTTTGGATGGTTTTTGTAACAAGCTACTACAGCTAATTCTGTTGTAGAACTAGTAATCGGCAGATACAAAGTAACTAGTAATCGGTAACGAAGCTTTGTCTTTTTGGACAAACGTTCGTCTTTTTGGAACAAGCTTCGTCTTTTAAGACAAAACTTGGTCCTTTTGAACAAACCTTCGTCTTTTTTTGGTGACGAAGCTTTGTCTTTTTGGACAAACGTTCGTCTTTTTGGACCAAGCTTCGTCTTTTAGGACAAACCTTGGTCCTTTTGGACGAAGCTTCGTCTTTTTCTGGTAACGAATGTTCATTACCAGTAACGAATTGGAAACTTTTTTTTGCAATGTACTGTATGTAGTTACAATGTATAACAATGTGGCCTGATTTGGCAATTTAATTGGGTTGCCGACGAGTTGCGAAGCAAAGGCAACCCTTTTTGGTTATTGTATTAAACTATACTGCATGGATTCTGGCTCCTAGTTTGTGGATCTTTCAACCCATCACATCCCCCATCACACGACCCATCACATTGGTAGCAGAGCAGTGGAGTTCCACCTGCTTTCTTCTTTCCTGCCGTGTGCGCCGGCTTTTAGTGGCTGTATCTGAGCACTTTGCGGTTCTGGGGCCGTATTCTCAAAATTACCTGCAGGTAAAGTTAGGCTAACTTTACCTACAGGTAAAGTGAAGGTAAAGTCGTATTCTCAAACATTGACTAAAGCCAACGTGATAGCTATAGTTACCTTTAATTTTCGGGCCAGGAAACTGCTTTATCTTGTTTCGCAGCTAAAGTTAATGTATTGTGCAAATTGTTAACTTCAGCCGTCTACGTTAATCGCGTTTTCAATTTTAACTTTACCTTTACCCACAGAATTAACTTTACCTTCACCTTACCTGTGGGTAAAGTTAGCCTAACTTTACCTGCAGGTAATTTTGAGAATACGGCCCCTGGGGTTGCCTTAAAGTCCTATGGAGTTCCAGCAGGTATCAATCTTGGAAGGATAGAAAAATTAAATGACTATCTTGGTTTAGCTTGGCATGTTTTAGGTTTAACTTAGCTTGTATTGTTTTGCATTATAGTATAACTAACATGCCTAATTTGCGTGCTAGGCGTCGACGAAATGATTCTGCAGACTCAAACGCAGGTGCTGTCGCTCCTCAGCCTCCAGTCGCTATTCAAAATTCTCCCATTTTAATTCCTGAGCCGTTCTACGGTACGTCCTCTGAAAACATTCGCGCCTGGTTTGACGATTTTCACGATATTTCTGTGGCTAACGGCTGGTGTGAGGACAAAGCCAAGAAAGTTCTGAAAGCCTTGGGCGATATTAAACACCTTTTTATTGCAGAGTTTGAGCCTGAAAGGGGTTCAGAACTTGCGTGGCATAAGCTGCATGAACGCACGCAGAAACGTAACGAGTCTGTAGATCATTTTGCTCGACACATTGCTCGTTTGGCCAGCAAAATACATGGTAATGACATTGAAGCTGCGGAGAAAGTGCAATTATGGCATTTCACAAAAAATTGCCGTCCGAACATTTCTAAGCTACTCTGAATGCGAGACCCTGGCACTTTCAAGGAAGCTGTTCAGATAGCAAAACGAGAAGAAAGCTATCGTACCCTCTGTAATTAAAAGTTTTCCTCTGCGTCCGCTTCAGATGTCATTACCGGTTCTGATACTGAAAAAATTTCTGCAAAACCTAAAAAATCACCCAACACTAAGGACTTGGTTGCCCTTACCGGCGCCACACCAACTGTCTCTAAGCAGGATTTTGACACTATTGTGTCAAAACTTGATGATTTGGCTAATCAAGTTGCTGACTTGAAGGCGACGACGAATGCGTCAAATTTGTGGTCAAGCCAATCATACTGCTGTGACATGCTTTCGTCGGACGCCCCAAACAAACTCGCCGCAGGGAACAAATGCCATTGGCCCACACTATGAATCTGGCCGCTATTTCCGGGGAGGTCGTGGTTTTCGTCCGGGAAACCGGACTGCGTCATTTCGCCAATGGGGAAATCAATGACGCCAAGGCATCATCCCCACAATTCCTCTTCTCCTTATGATTCCTCACCTTCCTCCTTTCAGTTTCAAAGCACCGAAACAAAATTGCCTATTGTTATTTGCTCTAACATTTCTGGTAGCCATCTATACCTTCCTTTAATTTTTACGCGGCGGCCTCAGCCGCCGCGTATATACTATAATACAAAAGTTCTAATCACACGTATCTCTAATCACTGTGTTGCCTTGCCTTGTAAAAGTCGTAAGGTCGAAAAATGCGTTATTTGTGTGAGCGTGTGTGTTCATCGTGTGTGCTCATCTTATCTCAGCGTATATTGTATTGTAATTATGGAAGGTGTAGTGCGGATCTCATTGTGTACCGAGTGTAGGTATATGTTATACACATCGTTCCGAACTTGAGATAGCTTCCGTCATTTTACAGCCTACTGTGTTTGCGCGCAGTAAACCGTGCATCAGTGCATCGTATGTGGTTATTCGTGTGTGTGTGTGTGTGTGTGTGTGTGTGTGTTTGTTTGTGTAACAGTATGCGAACGTATCTATTGGTATGTTCAAGTTCATCTTCATAGGTTGTATAATTAGCACATCGTTATGTACCTTGACACTTTTACATCGAGAAGCTTTTGGCGAAGTGGGTCTTGGAACGGCTGGATGCAATTGAACCGTTGAAAATATCGTCATTCGGTTTTAACGTTTCGTTTTAAACGTCGTTTTTTGAAATTGGTCATTATTGACGGTTAGTGAACGGTTTTTGTACAAAAATTTTCACTTTTTTATGAAGTTTTTGAAAGAAACATTGCACCGAAAAACATGTTGCTGCTTGACATTTCAAAAATTCTTGGCTTTAAAATTTTTGTCGCCGCGTTTTATTTTCGAAGAACATCCTCGGCACCGTACCTAAGCATGTCGCAGCGAAATCTATCGAAAATTGGTTTAACTTTACTCACAAGCCGTGCTTGTTGAGTTATCTAGTTGCAATGGCCTGATAGACTGTGGCTCTCCGATTAATATAATAAATTTAGCTACATATAAATCTCTCTATGGGAACACAGCCATTAATTCTTTGAAAAAGTCTTCTCATCAATTAGTTGCTTTTAATGGAACGGCCCTTAAGGTATCCGGCACTGTCAGTTTAACCTTCACTTTGGGGGGTACAAAAATCCAAACTTGCTTTTATGTAATAAAAGACTCGCCAGTGTCTTGTCTTCTAAACTTGCAGTTTTGGAAACACTGTACAATTGATTTTTCTAAAAAACTTAATTTTTGCTAACCAGAACTTTTCCCTAATTTCTGACCCCACGCATTTTGCAGAGTCAAATGGTTCTATTCCTATCCGCCTTTTAAACACAATAACTGTTCCGCCAAATACCGAAATGCTAGTGACCGCCACATCAGCTGCACCTAACGATACCATGCTTATTGCCGAACCGAACCCTACCCACTTTACTAATCCTCAAGTAGCCCTAGCTCGCACCCTTCACACAGTTGATCAGGGAACTATAACTTTGAAGATAGCTAATTTGGGTAACGACCCCTTAACCTTTTACAGGGGTTCTACTGTAGGATTAGCGGACGACCAAGTGTTTGTTGTTTCCGAAAAGCCGTCGTTTTCGGACCAAAATGTTTTCGCGGTAGAAAAATGCTCTAAAACAAAGCGCAAGTCCTATACTCTTCCTCCCGGCGTAGAACTGGCTGGTACTGGTTTGTCTTCATCCAAACTTAAGCGGCTGAAACGCTTGATCAATAAGTATACAGGAATTTTTAGTACTGGGGAACTGACATAGGCCTGACAAATGCTGCTGAACACAAGACTGATGTAGGCTCTAATAGTCCTGTACACCAAAGAGCCTATCGAGAGCCACCTTTTAGACAGCAGACAATTCAGCAACATGTCAATAAACTGCTAGCTCAGGGTTGCATTAAAGAATCTACTAGCCCTTGGGCCTCGCCAGTAGTCATTGTGCGAAAAAAGGATGGAAGTGATCGTTTCTGCAAAGATTATAGGAAATTAAACGCTCTCACAAAGAAAAACACCCATCCTCTACCGCGTATTGATGATATGCTGGATAGGCTAGGAGGCTCGTTGTATTTTACCAGTCTAGACTGTGCATCAGGCTATTGGCAGATTCCCATAGCTCCTGAGGATAGAGAAAAAACTGCCTTCATTACATCTACTGGTCTTTTTAAGTGGCTTGTTATGCCATTTGGGCTGACAAACGCCCCTGCCACGTTTCAACGACTTATGAATTTTATATTTCGGGGCATTCTGTGGGAATACTGCATGGTTTATCTAGACGATATAGTCATTTTTTCAAAGTCATTTGACGAACATCTA